>JAQMYJ010000012.1:28483489-28496384 GCA_030014305.1 Clarias laeviceps | reverse complement strand
GGATTTTTACAACATTATTGTTGAAATACACAGTCCTGAAAAAGGGACGTTTCTTTTTTTGCTGAGTATAGTTGTGTGTGTGTGTGTGTGTTTGTGTGGTGAATTTAATCTCAGGCAAACAACAACCTAATACTTTTTTCACAGTGCCAATATTTATTGAGATGACAGAGTGGCTGAGTGGAGTCATGCCAGTCACTGCTAGAGGGCACCAGACTCTAAGGATCTAGCAACTGTGTTGAAAGAGTGGACTGTCATTAGGAGAAATTTTCTTTCTTGCTTGTCATTGATTCCTGGGTTGTTTATTGATCAACAGAATGATTTACAATTTCACCCCATGTTCAGACTGTGCTATTAGAGAAACACAACAAGACCCAATAGCTACCTTTCAGACCCTACAAGCCTCACTGAGCATGTTGCATGTTAAAATCCATGACAGCACATTTACAGTAAATGACTGAACAAGTACAGTTTATTTGGAAAGGTTGCCAAGGAAAAAGTCTTTTCTGTCTAAAAAGAACATGTAGAAGCATGAATGAGGTTGGCAAAACTGTATCTGAACAAACCACAACACTTCTGGAACAATGTCCTATTGACAAATGAAACCAAAGTGGAGCTGTTTCGCCTAAATGCCCAGCACCATGTTAGGGGAAAACCAAACAGAACTTCAACAGAAACTCATACTGTCAAGTCAAGCATGGTGGTGGAGGGATGATGATTTGGGCTTGTTTTGCAGTCACAGGACCTGGGTACCTTGCAGTAATTGAGTAAACAATGAATTCCCATGTATACCAGAGTATTCTAGAGGCAAATCTGAGGCCATCTGTGAGACAGCTTGAAACTGGGTCATGCAACAGTTATCCAAAGAACAGATCAGCACCATACATCAAAATGACTATAAAATGAAAGAATCAAGGTTTTGGAATGGCCTTATAAAAGTGCAGACCTCAACCTGATTGAAATGTTGTGGCAGGATCTAAAGAAAGCTGTGCATGAGAGGCCCTAAAAACCTGACTAATATGCAGAGGTGGAAAGAGTAATAAACTTTTGTACTCAAGTACAAGTACTGTTACTTCAGTAAAAGTTACCGAGTTACTTTTTTAACAGCGGGGGTGGGATGGGGGATGTAGTGTAGTTCAAAAAAAGATAAGCGTATATAAATCTCAAATTAGTTGTTTATAATTGAAGGAACACCTTTGCATAATAAAGCTGTTGACTTTCTTGAGCTTGAAATCAAAGTGGTCGCTTAAATATAGTGTGATGCTTTGTGCCGGATAGCCGAGGGAAAAAAGAGCTCAGAGCCAAGAATAACGTTCAGCACAAAACCTTTATCAGCCTCTTTCAGCATCACAAAATTATACTACAAAACATAAAGTAAAAGTAAAGAAAGGGGTAAAAGAATAAAGAGTTTCGGGGGTGAGCAGCACACCTGAGCTCCTACTCCGTTCTCTCCTTCTCACGCACACACCTCCGCAGCGCACTGGGGGCAACTCTTAAAAGGGCAAAATACATACATTATGTGGGATACAACATAGTAGTGGCCGTTACAATGGCCAGGGGTTTGCTTCATAAGAATTTGATGGCATTTCGCTTTCAGCTGGGTCTGCATCACTGGCATCTGTTTTGTCCGTCTCCAACGTTCTTGTGAATTTAGCGCGTTTGTTCTCCACGCCCATCAATCAATCAGTGCAGTGGTTTCCAGGGTGCAATTTTTTTCCTTCCTGCATTATTTATTTATTTATTTATTTTACTCAGTAGCGAATATCACTTCAAATGTAGCGCAGTACAATACTTCAAACAAAACGTACTTAAGTAAAAATTAAAATGACATTTTAAAAACTACTTTAAAAAGTATAAGTACACAAAAAAACCTACTCAATTACAGTAACACGAGTAAAAGTAATTCGTTACTTTCCACCTCTGCTAATATGCAGCAATGTTGTAAAGAAGAATGGGTCAAAATTCTTCCACAACAATGTGAGAGACTGAAAAAAGTTATTGCTGCTAAAGGTGGATCTACAAGCTATTGAATCATGCAGGGTATTTAGGTATTGTCTCCAGTTTTTATTTTCTTTATTTATTTTACTTTGGCTTCATTTTTGGTAATTAAATAATGGCACAGTGAAAAATGTTCGTTGCTGTTCGTTTGAGATTGTATTTGGCTAATACTAAGATCCACTACGATAAGATGATTTTTATTGTGTTTAAATACAATAAAGTATATGAATAGATGCATGACCAGAAATGGCAAATGTATGTTGTTACTTACACTGTTAGCATATCTTTAGTAATACCTTGGAACGCATTTGCAGGAATTTCAGAGATGTAAATGTTATCAGTAATTTCTCTTTATAACAGAAAAAAGACATTACAATTAAATATAATTAACTACAGAAGGACTGTTGTTATTATCAAACATTTAAAGCTTTCACTCCTTTACTATTTGTGGAAGCTTTCTCACAGCATAAAAGATAACTCCTCAGAGTGGATCCTTGTCAGTGCAGGAAAAATGGTGAGACCTGTATTGAACAAACCTCTGCAACAAAGCCAAAACAAATAACCTAAATTAGGATCAGGTGGGTTACTGATTTATCCTTCTCTGAATCATTTAAGAATTGTTTCTTTAAGTGTAATTTAAACATTAGAAGAGAGCAATATTGTACATAATTAACTGTTATTATACAGTGCATCCGGAAACTACAGTATTCACATGGCTTCACCTTTTCCACATTTTGCTATGTTACAGCCTTATTTCAAAATAGATTAAATTAATTATTTTTCTTAAAACTTCTACAAACAATACCCCATAATGACAATGTGAAAGAAGGTTGTTGGAAATCTTTGCAAATGTATTTTTTGATAGATTGGAAAAACACATCTCATCTGTCCAAATCTCAATGTTTTAAACCATGCCAAATCCAACATTAATTCACTCATTCTCACTCACTCACTTATCTTCTATACCGCTTTATCCTGTATTGAGGGTTGCGGGGCCAAAATGAAATAAATGATTCAAAATCATTAATTTGTGGATAACTTTTAACAAAAATAATATGTCAATTGGAAATCCCCTGAAAATTGCATAGATTTCCAAGCATCATAAAGCAGGCTCTAATTGTAAAAATTGTGATTCCCAAACACTAGTGTGAAGCTTTATTAACTTTGTTGTTCAATTGTAGCATTCCTTAAGAAGTGACCAAGGTCTTAGATTTCAGCAAAATAGCGTTTTGCAGAAAACTTTCACCTCTAGCCACTGTCACCTCTGGCTTGTTTAGTAAGGAGGTCTATATCAGGATTTGTGTGAAGCTGCTTTGTGACAATGCCCGTTCTTAAAAGTACTATACAAATAAAACTTAAGTGACATGGAATACTCTAACCATGGGGTGATTGTACATTTGGTAATAACTATGAAATGATACTTATCTCACAAGTATTTTAACTTTGGTAGATCCTTAAAGGCTTCAGGATCAATGGTTGTCAGACTTCTGGTGTTTCTTATTTCACTGTGAGGGAACAGGCGAAAACAATGTATAATTTTCATTGGGATGTTGGGGATTTTAACCCATGCAAAAGCAAGAAACATATTTACATTTTTATAGCATTAGAAAAGCTTTGATTTACGACATAAATTTGTAATGGCATTGTTCCAATTTAATTAACATATTTATCCACAGTCCATCCTATCAAGATCTTGTATTGATGGTGGAAGAATCAAACCACTCTTTAAAGCCTCCTCCAGTACATTCAAAATTATCTGATCCTGGATTTTGATGCTTGTAATGGTGAATGATCAGCTATTGACTTTCTCTTTTGCTGTCATCTATATATTTATATAATCACCAAAGGTCTGTTTGTCTGTTGTCTGTTGTCATTCAGGCTTGAGGCAACCTGATTTCATCTGCTGGGACTCACTTGCTGCAGTGACTGCTTGCACCTCATAGATGTTATGAGCACACACAGGGAAAGGATCACCTGCCTTGCTGGTCTGAAGCCCATAAACCGACCTCTGTCACTGTACTGTAGATTGTGTCAGAAACTGCCTTCAACACCTGATTTATGGTAGACTTTTCCCACCCATTTTGTTCTTCTTCTAAGGCACAAAGAACATTATGGTAATTCAAAAGGATGGATAGGCTTGGTAAGACAGATGGGGTCTGTCACAACTCAGACCAGGGGATCTTCCAATCTATTGCCTGTTCCAAAATTGTGCTTGCACATTATTGATGATTCACCACCACAGGGCCTCCATGCAAGTCCTCAGCCAGCCTGTTCTTGCCATGGGTTCTGTTGCAGAGGGTTGTCATAAGACTACCAAGCCCTGCTCTGCAGAATGCCACTGTCCCCACAGCCTGGTTCAATGTATCCTGCACTTTTCATTTGCTCTGAGTTTGTATTCCTATCCCAGACTTCTGGGTCTTTTGGTTCCCAGGAATGCAGTACCTTTTTTTGCATGGTTAACCATAATCTCATCACTCAGCCTGCTCTTGCACAACTTCAGTTTGCAAAAAGATCAGTAATAAGTAATGAAATATTTAAGAAATTCCTTATAAAAAAGAAGTTTTGATATTTACAGTACTACAATATTTACTACTATATTCCTTCAAATAATCAAATATGGGGTCTACTATAGAAAATAAAAGAGCCATAATTTTAAAACCATTACCATTAAAACCACCTAGGATTTGGGCTCCTCTTGTCTCAATGGATGCCCTCAGGGCATGACTGCCAAACACCACAGCACACCCCCAGTGTACTTGTGTACTTGTCATGTTTGGAGGCCAGGTCATTGACTTTGGGCTGTGGTGCACTGAGTGTTCTGTTGCCTTTTCTGTTATGGCCATCATTAACTTTCTTGGGGAACTTTCTTGGGCTTCTGTCAGATCAGACGAGCTGACATGGGTAAGCTTCGGGTGCCCATGATCCTGTCACCAGTCTACTTTCACTTTTTACTACATCAGAAACCTTTTAAAAAAGCCATCTTAAACTTACATATGTGTAATCCTCTTTAGGGTGTAAAATGAATGCTTCTCTAAACGTCTTAAAGTGACATCAACTGAGAGATAACTGAAACAACAAAAAGAATCAATGGTCAAACTTTTCATTAAATAAATTCTCATGAAATTCTCTTTTTAATAATATTCACAGTTCTGCTATTGTCTTTGTTGTAACCTAGATTATATGGACAAAAGTATATGGTCAGGCATCTAATTATAGTTATACAGGACTATTAACATTACAATTAGTGTAATTGATCCCAAAGAAAAATTTGAGAGATTGCACCCACACAAATTGCTAACAGGTTTATAAAATCATGCAAATATTGGTTAGGGTGTTGAACTTACTGAGCAACTCAGTGACTTTAATATTTAGCTTTGACAAAAGATGCCATGTTTGCTACAGGTCTGTTTGAAAAATGCTTAGCCCTGCCATATCTACCCAGGTCATCTGTATGTGCTATTATTATAAAAAGGGAAAAGTAAATTATTAACACAGAGAAGAGAAGGGTCATTCTCTCTTTAGCTGCATACAACATAAAAAATCAAAATGCTCTCAGTCCTTATAATTCATACACATAGCATTATAGTATAGCATATAGTTCGCATTATACTCGCATGAAGGTAGTACATCCAGATTTTATAGAAGGTAAGTGATTACAAGAGCAACATTATTTCTGTAGGGGAAAGTCTGGGTGCCTTACATGGCAATGCCCCATGTCTGGCATTGAAACCCCTACAGCGGGGTGAGTGGGTGAAAACTCAGCACACCTTCTCTGAGAGGATGTGCTTTTGTTATCTCTAGGTTGGTCTACTATAATGCCTTATTGTCTGGATGCTCTACAGTACTACAGTATGTGCATAAACAGCAGGTAGAGTACTCAATAGAGCCACATCATACGACTCTTATCTTATCCACACTGTACTGGATCCCAGTAAAAATTTGCATTGACTTTAAAATACCACTATTGATATATAACACACTAAATGATCTCATGCTAGTGTTTTATGATCCTCCATGCCTACTTCAGTCAAACAGTGCAGGCTGTTTATTGGTACTTTGTATGTATTTATATTTCCCCGAAGTTATAAAATAGACTTCAAATTAATGTTCAGGACTAAGATACAGCCTCAGTGTTTAAGTCTAGGCAGAAAATGTATTTATTGATTATCAAGCCTTTTGTAAACAGATCTGGACTCATGGATGTAGAGTATTAGATGAACAAGTATGTTTGAATGCTGTCATCCCTCACGCTAATTGATTACTCAGGTTTGTTGATGGAGAAGTGACAGGTTGCTGCACTTTTCAGGGAGCCCTCATGTTTTGGATCTCCCTTTTATTTATGCTGTCATAGTTAATCCTTCTGGAGTCTCTGCTTGCATTAGGTGCAAAATATACATTTACCTTATACATTATGCAACAGTTAGCATACCTTGTTTCCTTTCTCTCTCTCTCTATCTCTCTCTCTCAAGCTACAAGTGGCATTCCTGGGTTACCAGTGATCATCAGCCAGAAACAAGGTTAATGGGGAAAAAAGGTGGCTGGCATTGTTGTTTGCCTATAAAAATTTAATGTTGTGAATTAAATATTTCACATGACAACTTATGCTTTGTTGGTGGCCATTAATAAACACACGAAACTCTCTTGTTTTAATACTATGTGTTGCTTCCCAACTGTGAATATGCTGTCTGAAACCATTTCCTGATTTCAAACAACTGCTACATTTCACCTAGAGAATGCAAATCATGCAATTACATATATAACAGTCAGCAGAATAGCACCAAATGTTACACACCACTGTGGTTATATAATGCAACACAATGCAAAAATATAGTGAAGTACAAAGCAGAAAGTACATATATTTGCTGTAGGTAGTGGAGTAAAAGTAAAAATGATCTTCTAATAAAAAGACGTAAAGTACAGATCCATGAAATATGTACAGTACTTGCATACAATAATAAAGTAAACATACTTGGTTACCTTCCACCTCTGGTTAAGTTTATCATATAAGCTAAATTGAACTTTAGCAAAGCTTTTAACAGTTCTCAAGTTTACTTAAATAATCATTGTAATCTAAAAACTGAAGATAATCTAAAATTTGGCCTGACATGCATGATTAATCATGTAACAAATCATGCAGATTAATGTAGATGTGATTATACTGTATATGACATTGTATCAATCATATGATCGGATCACTTCACCCACATTAATGAGATGTTCACCATGTTGACAAATGCATCTTGAGGAACAGAGCTCAGTCTTGTTTCATAGAGATGTCTGGAAGGAAAAAATAAATGAATGATAATCAATTAGAAATAGAGTGTAAAACATTTTAAAAGCAACAAGTTTAATTGAACCTTGGTTAAGACTTATGATCAAATTCTCAGATCCATGAGATATGACAAAACTGTTTAAATAATCTTGTAAATTTAATAATAATCTTGTCTATTTATCCACATCCACCAATGTCCACCAATACTAGGGGGTTTAAAGCACTCCAAATTGGAACATTTTAAACAATTCCATGTTTTATCTTGGGAATTGATCAGTACTGTAATTGTTGTGGTAATGTAGCTGGTTGTTAGAATTTTTAGGGGTTTTATTAGAATTATGGTTTACGAAAAACAGTTATTTGAATTTATTCTTTACTGACATATGCAAATCAATCTGACGCATTATACAGCTGATTGAGTAGATTAAGTTCTGTCAGACTGTTTATACCTGATTATCAGCTGGCAGCCATCTTCTTTATAAACATTAATAATTATTCACTAACAGCTGCTGATAAGTAATCGGACATCACATTTTTAAAGATGTGAAATCCCCCCCCCCAAAAAAAAAAAAGGAATTGCATTATGAGAACATTTTATGATAACAACAATATTAGAATCTTTATCAAACATGAGATATTGTTTGTTTATAGGTGGAGAAAACGTTAGCCAATCTGAGCTACAATACACAAATTTTACTGGGTCCCTTTTCCTGGCTGGTTTTCATCAGGTACATCACTTCAGTATATACTATAACAGACATTCATTAATGGGCTATTATTTTAACTCACAAATGAGATGTCACTATACAACTCATGATATGTTAAGAAAAAAGACAAACAGGCAGGTCCATTAATTTTGGAACAATTATAATGTTGGGGGTTTATTTTGCACTTGGCCTCTGGACACCACATCAAATTCAATTCAATTCAATTTTATTCAATTTTATTTATATAACGCTTTTAACAATGGTCATTGTCTCAAAGCAGCTTCACAAAAATGAAAGAAATAAAAAAGAAAGAAAGAAAGAAAGAAGTCAAGACTTGCAGGTTTAATTAAAGTGGTTTGACAAAAATGTGGCCAAAAGGAATTACAGCCATTCTCATACACACAACCCCATTTTGGGGGAAGGACTAATACATAATGAAAAATCCTTTGCAGTCAAGTGTGCCTGAAGTCTAGAACCCAGAAATGCTGAGTTTCCTCTCCTGAAGTGTTTTCCCAGGCATTTACCTTAACTGTCTTTAGTTGCTGTCTGTCTGTGGGTTCTTTTTCTTTTCAGTCTTGTCTTGGGCTAGAGCAGGTGACTGAGTAGAGCAGGGCCAGTGAAGAATCTTTCATTTCTATGCCTCAGGTAGCTTTGACTGAATGTTTTGAGTGATTGTTTTTCTGCAGTATGAAGCAGTGTCCTATCAGTTTTGGAGAATTTGGCTAAATCCAAGCAAATTATAGCCCTTTACATTTTAGAATACATCCTGCTTCTTTTGTCAGCAGACAATTCATCAATAAACACGTGATACCCATATACTCTTATGGCACACATTTTGCAAACCCCTTGAGTTTAATCTAAAGGTCGTGACTTTGCTCCTATCTTGACCATGTCATTTCAAATTAAATTTAATGATGTCCAAATGCCAAAAAAAAAAAAAAATCCTTGTTCCAAAATATATGGATCTGACATTGTAACAATATCATAACAAGAAAATTAAACAAATGCAGTATATTTAAAATATATATATTGTGGACATTTAATCAGTCAGTTTAATGCAAAAAGCTAATTTATCATATATTACAGATTAATTACAAATAAAGTGAAATATTTCAAGCATTTTTTATTTTATGTTTGGTGATTATGGCTTCCATATAATGAAAATCATAATTCCAGAATCACAAAACATTAGAATATTAATTTCAAGTTTGAGTGAAATACATTTTCAATGCCATGTTTCTCTCAGTCTTGTTTAGGGAATGTATGAGTAAGACTGCTGACTTGAGAGTTCTAAAAAATATGATAATTGACACCCCCACAAAGAAGGTAAGCCACAGAAGCTCATCTCTGAAATGGCTGGCTGTTTGTAGAGTAGTATATTGAAGTACTGTATGCAAAATTGTCTGGAAGGGAAAATTGTGGTAGAAAAAGGTGGAAAAGGGACAGGAGATTTTAGAGCATTTCATGCTTCTGTCTGCTGACAAATTTTATGGACATGCCGATTTCCTAGGACTTACAGTAGCACCTGACCACAGTGACAGAACTGGTTTGCTGACCATGATATTATCACTTTCATTCAATTAAATATTATTTGTACAGCGCTTTTAACAATGGTCATTGTCGCAAAGCAGCTTTACAAAATCCAAAGAAATGTGGATATGGAAATGTGTATGAAATATAAAAAATGTGTATGAATCAAAATGATTAAAAAGTCCTTGATATTTCTGTGCTTTATTGGCCAGCCAACCTTACCCGAACCCCAAAAAGAAATTACTCAATGCTAAAGTCCCAACCAACTATTAAGTGCATAAATTAGCAGGCATTCCAGAAGTTGAACATTTATAGATTACAAATCCTTTTTGGATTGATAGAAATGTTCTAAAATATATATATATTTTTTACATGTAAGCCATAATACTCACTCACTCACTCATCTTCTATACCGCTTTATCTTGTATTCAGGGTCGCAGGGACCTGGAGCCTATCCCAGGAGGCTTAGGGCACGAGGCAGGGTGCACCCCAGACAGGGTGCCAATCCATCGCAGGGCACACACACACTACGGGCAATTTGTGAATGTCAATTAGCCTAACCTGCATATCTTTGGATTGTGGGAGGAAACCGGAATACCCAGGGGAAACCCACCAAGCATGGGGAGAATATGCAAACTCCATGCACACAGAGATGGGAATCGAGCCCACCTGGGAATCGAACCCGGACCCTGGAAGTACAAGGCGACAGTGCTAACCACTACACCGCCTGTAAGCCATAATAATTAACATTAAAACAAAAAAAGGCTTGAAATATTTCACTTTATGTGCAATGAATCTATAATTTATAAGTTTTACTTTTTTCTAATTAAAAAACAAAATATGATAATGTAATTTATTAAATTTTCCTGTTGGAAATCACATATCATTCTGTTCTGACTGAAGCCATTTTGGACATTTTGGAAAAGAGGAAAAAACAAAAGCCACTACACAAATAAATGGGCGGTTGCCCACTATAATTTAAAAGTCAAAAAAGCAAAAACCGATTTTTTTTTTGTGAGAATTACAAATATATGTTGTATAATATATAAATACATGATTAAATAATTGTGAGATATCTAGCATGTCCTTAGGTGAAATAAAAGTGTAAAATTTTGTTAAGCAGTGTACTCACAGTGTCTCCGTGTTTCCAGGAAACCTAGGCATGGTAGCAATATCTGTACACGAAACATAATAACCCTTCCATTCTGTGCATTCACATCCATTAGGGCAGCTATTAAAATCCCCAGTGCAGGTTTGATCTGAGAAGACGGTTATTAGCACAAGTGCAAACAGTCGCATTTTAGTTTGTTGGCTTTCACAGTCAGTAAGTATGATAATGGCCAAACTCCTATATAAATGTTCTCGCTATCAGAGCTGTCACAAAGAGCTAGAACTATGTAATAGTGCATTAAATGAAGAAAAATAGTTGTTTAAGTCAGCTCCAGCAGTCTTCCTCACCCAGCTGTGCTTTCCCTCAGAGGTGGGGAGAGAGGTTGGAGGTCCAAGGATGGGGGTAAGTCAAACAATGTCACCAGCAGGGGAATTAACAAAGCTGTGAAATTAAGGGAAAGGTCAGATGACGAGCTAATAGGAATTTGACTCCAAGGGAAGAGTGTAATCACTCTAACTGGGGAAAAAAACTCAGAAGATATTATTCAGTATTGGTCAGTATTGAGTCCTTCTAAAAATCTGAATTTCTATCCAAATTTTTTAAATGTTTAATAAATTACTGCTGGGGGAAGACCAGATCTGAAGGACAGTGTTAACTGAGGAATAACTTTTGAAGAATTGTGAACATTCCTATTGCGTAGTGCTGGGACTTTTCATTCAATTTTATGAGTAGATTCTTTTGAACTGAATCGAGTTAAAGACCAGAGCTGGAAAATTTGTCCCAATGTCCCCTGCTCCTGAACCTGTTACCTTTTGAATCAATCTTCAAATCTTTAAGATTTACTTTCTCCAGTTTTATACTGCAGATTAATTTATTTAAACTTTTCATTAAATGATAGATTAATTAAAATTCCAGTACAGTGTTTGGGAGTGTACACTTTTCCCCACCAGTTTCTGTATTAGAAGTAATGGATTCACAGATTTGAATGCATTAAGCATTGAGCCCATAAATTCCAAAAAGGTGTGATTCTTTTTTTCTGTTTTCTTTTTTTTTTAAGTTTCTCATATGTTTGTTTTTTCCCCACACATTATCTGCAAGATTAAAGGTGTGTGAGGTTTTTGCATAAAAACTGCAGGGGAAATTTGCATTTACATACAGTACTTTGTTGATCTTCAAAGTGTGTTTGAAGCAGGAAAGTCTTTGATACTTTGTTATTACATGGTGAGCTGTGTGTCCACAATTTCTTTGTACAAGATAAATAACTTGTTCCAGCAAGATAAATAAATAATTTCTTCCTACAAGAAATTTCTCAAGATAAATACATTGTTACCAAAAGATAAATAGATAATCTGTTTATACACAATAAATAATTCTCCATTCTGTGAGCCTTCACAGCATGAATCCAAAGATAAATGTTCTTGGCCTGGTGAAGCTATAACACGTGTACTTAATTGTATCCAATAAGTTTAAAATAAACATACTATTTATAACCATTACTTTTGTTCAAATTTTACTTTCTGCCCTTTCCTGTCTTTTAAATATTTAGGCACTTTGCAGCCTGTCACAGTATCAGTAAAATGCTTGTTTTTATTTCAATCTGAATAATTAACTTTAATTTAATATGAAAAATAAGGGGTGGCTCAAGACTGTTGCACAGTATTGTATACAAGAAAAACTGTATACAAATAATCCTAACTGGCAAAAACATACTGTATATGAATGCATATCAATATAGAAAATGTATTTTCGTGTGATGACACTGAAATAATTTTGAATTTTGTATTGTATTTTCATGATGACCAATGCTAAAGGAAAATCCCAGGAAAACCACTCCTCTTAGATTCAAGAGCAGAGCAGGGTCACCCCACTCAGCCAAGCTTTCTCTCCTGAAGTTAAGTTGAAGCTCTTGTTATTGGAGCATATGTTCTTTGACCCATGAAATTCACCAAGATGTTTAAGCTCTTGCTGCATTATATGTTAACCACTTGACATTTTAAAAACAAAAAGATTTGAGAATAAATAAAGAAATAAAAATGTTTTAAAAAACAGGAGAAACTTTATAAGGATGTCAGGCTCGGGCCTTAAACCTGGATCTCCAGTGTGGTGGCTGAAGAGTTTACCACTGAGCCACAAGGGTGATGGTTTGGACCCAACTGAGAGCACTCAAAGCAGAAGTCTCAGGTAGAGTAGATTTATTTAAAGAAAATGGCAAAAATATAAACAGGCGGTTAATAATCAACAAAGGTTCTTCTCACTTAGAGGAATTAATGAAAATAGACA
>JAQMYJ010000012.1:28454021-28464856 GCA_030014305.1 Clarias laeviceps | reverse complement strand
TGGATTTCATTTTATCCAAGCAGACCTGCACTAGCCCTTAAAACCCAGAGCATTTTAATCCATTTTTTGCTTTACTATATTTGAATAAATATGTACATATAGTGGACAGGATTGTAAAATAAACCTAAGCAATATGATCAGTTGAATTTTATTTCATTTTAACTAACCATACAAACATGATTGAGCATAAAATAAAAAAATGGGTCACACAGGCGAGGAAATAGCACAGATACATACTGTATTGTCACGTGTTTTTCATGGTTGTTTTTGTTTGTTTCTATGACCAAAAATTAGAATATGTGCATTTGATGAATTCAGCATTTTTGCGATGTTATTCCCAGATTCCGGTCATGGTAAAATTTTACGCATATTAAAAGTCATGATAACTTTGTTGCTACCTCACATGTCCGAAAGCCCAAATGCATGTTTTGATGTCTGAGCCCGTCGTCGACACACACCTGCAGGATAGTGATGCGTCGTTCATGAGCGATTAGTTCTTTTTAAACGAGTCTTTAACGTGACTCAGTAGAACGAGTATCTCGGAGAGGGGTTTGTTTATTTTCTACTGGGAATGCATGAGCAAAGCATCGCAAAACCTCCGTAGGTTATGTACAGGAAACAAGAAAGTTACCACTCGAGTCTTCTAGTCCGAGTCGTTCGTTCTTTTGTCCCGTGACTCCCATAGACGCTATGCAGTGCAATAGATGAAAAAGAATGAACGACTCAGACTAGAATATATGACTAGAAGATATGAGAGGTGAGCTGCTTATTCTGGTTATCATAATATTTCCTTAGCTGCATTGTAATATTTTCATTACTGGAACAATTGCCTAAATTTGTGTATGCTGGGGGTCTGTTTATTGAAAAACATTTGATTTTATCAAAAGAACGAAATGAAAAGATTTGTTCATTTTGATAAATGAGATTCAAAATGATCCAAACTTCCCATCACTAGTAATCAGTGCGCCAAAACTCGCGGTGAATCATGATGAACCGTACTTACGGCCACCATGCAAAAGCACGTAGGTGAGATAGGAGTGTTACATTTTCTTTGGTTGTTGCGTTTATCATGGCATAAGTTGATTGTGCATCTGTGTTATTTTTATCAACATAAAAAAATCTAATGTCTCTCACGTACACACATGCTAAAAACTAAAATATACTACTGTCTGATCAGAGACAGGCACGTGCAGTTCTAAATGGGCTATAACTTAAGTACTGTATTAGATAATTAAATCTGCGGTGTCTACAGAGGAGTTTACTGGAAGTGTGTTAAGATTAAGCAATAGACCCTTTGACAACAATAAATTCTACAAATTCTACATTCTATGTATTTAATAACAAACTACCCAACACTGTTGCAGTTACCTTATATTTATTATTTTATTTATTATAAAGTAATAATAATAATAATAATATAAATATAATATAATAACACAATGATGAAGTTCTGTAGTTGTCTGAGGGTCCAAAATGCGCAAGTGCTACTTATTAGTTATTTGTATGCATTTTTGTTAATATTCTGGTTATGTTTAACAACTTTTCACTTTATTTACATTAAAATAGGGAAAGGTGACTTTTATTTTAATACAAGAGAGTTAAAAGTCCTGTGCAGACAACACTTTTTTCTTAAGTGGAATCAATGTTTTTTGTTGGAAGAAAAAGAATCGTGTGAGAGACTCGTGATCTCAATTCCCATGGAGAAAAATCGTGATTCACATTTTGTCAAGAAACGCGTAGCCCTAGTCCACACTCATGAGAAGGGTCGCTCTCAACACAAATGAAATCATTACAGTACGTCTGATGGCCCTGCCAATTGGCTTAAAACAGCGGATGTATCTTATATCTGATGCACTACTAAAGCATTATGGAGATTTTACTGAAGCTGTGAGCTCTGCACATCAATCTATCTTGGTGGTGTAGACCTCTGTCATATATCTCAAGTTTGGATTCAGTAAATGCTGGTCATTAGGGAGGCATTTCAAGCATCAAAGGTATAAATATAAAGATAATTTTTTTTTTTTTTAGGATTTAGGTTTTCTAAAATGCTATTTGCTGCATTTTAGCACATTATGGTAATGCATCATGCATTACTTACTTATCATGTCCGCGGTGACATATAAACCGTTTAAACACTTTTCTTATTTATTTTTAAAGATATTATACACTGTATAAAGATATAGCTAATTTCAAATGAAGACTTTATCAAAATTATATTAAAACTAAGATAATTCTGAATTTAATCTTCATGCTTAAACATCTGTCAGCTGAATTGGTTTGACATTTCCTACTCTTTTGATAATTTTACACAGTAGATCAGTAGTAAAGCAAATATGAATAAGGTTTCTCAGAGACATTAGAAATATTATCTATCACACTTAGATGGCCACATAATCTGAAATTAACAAATCAGTCAAATGGAAATATAAGCAAGTCATGATTAAAAACAGTAGAGTATCTACTTTTAGAGACTTTTTCTCTGTATTAGTTTATATTTAAATGATTTGCACTGGGATGATCACACACCAATCATCATTAAAGAATAGTGTGTTATGCAGTGTTATACAGTATGTGACCTAGACATCTGTCTCAGCAGCTGCATCATCTGGACTTGTTGCTGTCATAAACACGTCTATGCATTTATTACATTTACTTGTGATTTCCTTTAACACCTTTCTCTTCTTTAATCTGGCCTTTTCTACTTCTCCTTTTCTTTTCTGCTGTCCATGTACATTAAGGGCTAAGAGGGCCTTGGTCTAAATGTACACTTTTACATGTTTGAACTAGTCTGAAATCATTTGGGCAATTAAGGATTTTGGTGAAGGGGACTTTGTGTGAGACAGAGAGAGAGAGAGAGAGAGAGAGAGAGAGAGAGATCATTTGTGCACGCACGCACACACACACACACACACACACACACACACACACACGCACACAGTAATAAGTAGAGCATGTTTTTGGGAAGTGGGAGGAAACCGGAGGATGCAGAGAAACCCACACAGACCTTACTTATGCAACATGGGCAGAACAAGCCAAGAAACTCCACACAGACAGAACCACACACTCAGGACCGAACGAAGGACCCTATTGCTGTAGAGCTGCAGATACAAGCAGCTGCAAGATTTTTTTCCTTTTCGGTGTCAAAGCAATGATAGAGACAATTCCATCCACATAGCTGTATGTAAACAAATATGTGAAGTATACTGTAAATATCTATTTACAGCCAAGACCAATATAAGATGTGACATACTATTTATGGGCAAAACATGCACTGTAAGTATTATAGGGATGTAAAAAATAATCTGAGTACATTTAGAGTAAATCATTAAAAAATTTAAATCTAAATAATTTAGAGTAAATAATCATCTGTACATTTTAGACAGAAGTCACTCAGGAACAAAAAATCCACATGATCAAAGCTGAATGGCTTTCAATAAGGACATTAGAACACAAGACATGACGTGTAGGTTTACCTTGCATATAATGCTTACTGCTGTCTTTGGACAGTACATGCTGGTCTTAAAATTTTAGTAATGTTACATTTATGAAATTAGCTGAAGCAGTTCCCGTTGTTGCCGGGTAAAAAAAATTATAGAAAGAGTTTAAATGTTAAAGCTAAAAATAAACTGATAAGCTTTAATATAATCAGTGATATTATTATTTCAGCCTGTCATGTCTGCCTGTCTTTCTGTACAGCAGAACTCTCTATATAACTTAACCTTACAAAATTTGGTTTCTTTGTCTTAGAAGATGAGTGTCTTAATGAGTATGTTTACGTCATCAGACAAATACACTCTCTGTTCAGTAATTGGAGAGTGAATTACAGATGAGAAATTGAAAACGTAGATCAGAAAAGATTAAGATTAAGTAAAGATTAAGTAAATTATTAAATCCTGCACATAACTATTCATAACATTGCTTTTATTCAGCATTTTGGTATCACTTATGGTGCAGGTTTAACTTCAGGCAGATATCTAACTACTTCAAAAGTTTCATTAAATGTACAAATTAGCATAAACAAGGCGTAAACATAAACTTTTCTATAGCTTCTCTTTCCCATTGATTATAATAAGATGAAATGACAGTAGATTCACAAACCATGAACTAGGTGCATTTTGTACAATTTCCTAATATTTAGCCACCAATCAACCAACACCATATAATGTTGTCACACCAGTTTAAAAAAATTAGTTTCTACAAACTCATTTCCTGTCAATGACGAGTACTTACACTAGTATATAAACTGTGACTACATTTATATATGAACTTTCTATTATTATTTCTGAACGAATGTATAAATTATATACGTTCTTTTGGATTCAATCATGAAATGTTACAACTCACTCATATTTTGAATACTGATATTGAATATTGTGAACTAATGTTTTCATCTAATGTAACTATTAACTAAAGTAACTTTACGTGCAAAAGTAACTGTAAAGTTACAAATGTAAATTTATGTGCAAAAACATCCTCTGCATGATTGCATGATTTCTTTTGAAACACATATGGAGTCATCTCTCCCACTCAGGGTGAACTCTGGCGCTATGCACTTGGAATGTGTTTCTGTAAATGAGCCATTTTAGAATCAGAATCTGGTTTTATTTGCCAAGTATGTTGACACACACAAGGCCGTTTTATAGCTCTAAAGTACAGTACAGACTAACATAAAGCACTGTACAAAAACACTATACACAGTAATTACACAACATTCAGTAACCTTACAGATTAAATAAAGGCGGGGACGGGGGCATCCTGAGTATGTGCAGACGTACATACAGTAAAGTTTACATAAAGTGATTGCAAGGTACCGCAAGTAGCCCTGTGTGCGTCACATATACGATAATAGGTAGTGCAAAAAAACAAGTAGTAGTAGTGTGCATGTAGGAAGTTTGTTGGAGGCATGGTGGTGCTTTTACACAATGATTTTTTTCTGCATTTTCTACTGGATTTCTGTCTTAAACTAAAAATGAACAATTTTGGACAATATTTTGCTAACAGGAATGTACTGTACTGTTGTTTTCCCCAGTATATGGAGACTTTTGCAACACCTTGTATTTACACAGTCCTTACCTAAAAAGGTTGCCTAATTTTAAATACCTTTCTAAAATAAACCTGTTGAAACACATTTTTATACACTCCTCTTCAAAGTGGATTTCTTGGTCTGTTCTGAGTGGTTTGCATTTAATGTGCAACAGTAGTGCGTGTGTGCGCATGTGTGTGCGTGTGTGCTATGTTTAAAGCCCTACAGGCATGTATTTAATGTCATCATTAGATGTAAGATGTAAGATCTAAGGTCTGTTATGCTGAGAGCAAATAACATAAAAACTCATGGTTCCCACTAGAATATTACAGTTGAATTAAATGTGCTGTTATTTCTTTCATGTGTCTGTTTAATTATTTTAATTAACAAAACCAGGCAGTAAGCATTCTCAGTAAAAGCTTGTTGTCTAGTGTGACAGAATATAGGGTTAACAAAGTTTGTTTAAATGAGTATATAAAGCATGTTAATTAGTACCCAAAACAGCAGAACTTTCTGCAACACCCTATAGGGAAACCACTTTTCCAGGTGCAGGTGTTAGACATGTGTGTGAATAAGCTGACTAACCTGTAAGAATAACAAACACAAGTTTTATAATAAAAAATCAGAATGAGAATCAGGTTTTATTCGCCAAGTATGTTGACACCCAAGTAAAAAAAAAAGTATGCTAAGTATCTTAAGTCCTTGCATGCCAAAGCATACTTTAGTGTAATTGCTGCCAGACTAATGACTAGTATATATTTGAAGTTTGCTATTTTGGAACAACTAATTTTGTACTAAGTCCATTTAAGTTGTAATTTAATTGTACAAAAGCACAATTTTAAGTGTAGGAAGTATACTTTTGTGTGCTAAAGTGGAACAACTTCAAGTATATTGAGTACACTTAAAGTATACGTCTGTGTGTGTACTAACGTACATACCTGACTGTAATTAATGAAATTAAAGTATATATTTAATGTATTATAAGTACATTACAGCAAATTTTACTGTGTTACAAATACATGAGTAATATACCATATTACTTATTACTTATTATTACTTAAACATATTCTTATTGCAGCAGTAGGTGTTATACTTCTGGCCAAATTACAAATACTAAGAAAGTACACTTTGTGGTTAATACAAATATACTTTATTATATAATATAGTACACACAGTCTTCTATAATACTGTATTGCAAATTTGCTACCAGTACACAAAGGTGTTTAGGATAATTTACTAATACTGAATGCATTTTGTACACTATAACATGTTTTTAAAGACAAATGTTATTATGAGGCAAATTTTATTCATGAGTTCATGAATTCAACAGATTTAATTTGCACAAGGTTACAAAAAAGAATAACAGTACTATAGTTTGTATTCAACAAACGTCAGGTTGCCTCACAAAAAATTTTTTTTTACTGTTGTCTGAACCAAGACAGACATTAGTATTAGAATATATAGGTACAGTATTCGTTCAAACCTGATGTGTTGATTCTAACTGTTACACAGAGATTGAAAACAGACCGAGTTACAGAGCATTATACCACAAGCAAAGTACATAAGATTTAGCAACAACACATTAGACCATACATTCTACAGTTTAAACAATGTACTTAATTACAACAAAATTTTTCCTTTCATTTAACTTTCTATTAATGTGCTTGGATACAACACTTCGTGAACAGCTAGCTTCTTTTCCTCATTATTGTGTAGCCTACTGAATCAGACTGAGAGACCAATTAAAGAAAACATTTGCAGGTGTTTTGAGTTTTGAGCGTGGGGGACAAACACACATATTCACATACACAGTGCCATGCACGCACAAACACACACATACACACCGCATCCGCACATAAACACTAATGGAAACACTTATCTGTCAGGATTTATTTTTACTTTTTTCAATGGTTAAGT
This sequence comes from Clarias laeviceps, assembly GCA_030014305.1. Taxonomy (NCBI): domain Eukaryota; kingdom Metazoa; phylum Chordata; class Actinopteri; order Siluriformes; family Clariidae; genus Clarias; species Clarias laeviceps. The sequence goes on along the minus strand of JAQMYJ010000012.1, from coordinate 28,457,916 downwards.
TAAGGTTGCATGTTCATTTGTTTTATTGTATATTTTGTATAATTTCTTTTTTATGTATTTCTTTTTTTAGGTTGTGGAATGAATGATTTGAATTTTCATTATTCTTATGGGGGAAATTCGCTTTGATTTACGAGTGTTTTAATATATGAGCATGCCTCCAAAACAAGTTATGCTTGTAATCCAAGGTTCCACTGTATAAGCAAAAATAAGTAAATTTTAATTTAACTGAAAATATACTGAGACTACCCTATATTAAAATTTGTATTATAATGTATACTTTTCTGTACATTGTTAAAATTATTATTTTGAGCATATTTCTTTAAAAATATGGCAAAAATAAACTATTTTAAAGTATATTTTCCTATAATATATTTTTGGAAAGTGTACTATAATACAATTATTTTGAACTATGTTTAAAGTTTAATTCCAAAAATTGGTAAAAGCATAATGTTAGTATACTTACAATATAAATATATTAACTGATAATTATACAACTTTTTGTAAGTATATTTGCAATGTACTATCAAAGATTTGAATATATTTGTAAAACACTATAGTGTACTTTTTTCACTAGGGCATACACAAGGAATTTAAATCCGTCTGTTTGTGGCTCTCGTACAGAGTGACTAAAACACTGTACCTTTGTTATAGACAAAACTTTATACACGGTGACAACACACTGTGCACAACATTCAATAAATATACAGATTAAATAAAGACTGGGGGGGGGGGATCCTGAGTATGGTAACAGATGTACATAATGTGTACATAAAGTGTGCAAGATATTGCAAGTGTGCATTACATATACTGTGGTAGAATAATCACAGTGTATCTATCACTTATTATAGATTGATTTGCCTGACTGCAAAACTTTAACTTTATCTTTTGCCTTAACTTTGCTAACATGAAGTCATGAAATTTTCAAATTTTTATTCGTCACAAACATACACAATATGATATGCAGTGAAATGCTTACATGATTGTTTGTGACCTAGAAAGAAAATAAGAGAGTCAAATTGCAGATAGAAAAGTATATCCTCGTATAGCCTGCGGGAATAAGCTTCTCCTCAGTCTCTCTGTGTTGGCCTGCAGTGAGCGGAATCACTTTCCTGACTGCAAAAGAAAGAACAGTCCATTGTTGGGGTGACTGAGGTCCTTCACGATCTTCCTGGTCTTGGTCTAGCACCACTTGCTGTAGATTGAGTGCAGGTCAGGGAGCTCGCTGTGGATGATGCGCTCAGCTGATTACACCACCCTCTGAAGAGCTTGTCTATCCTGTTTCCAAACCAGGTTGTGATGTTTCCCATCAGGAGGCTCTATGGTGCAGGAGTAACAGTTCCTAAGCACCTTAGAGGGTAGTCTAAAGACTCTCAAGCGTCTCAGGTGGTAGACATGCTGCTGGGCCTTTTTCACCACTATGAAATTATGTGAAAGGACCATGACATGTCCTGCGTGATATAGAAGGAGGTATGAAATTATATATTTAATGTTATGTAAGTTAGCGACACAGCAAGGTAAATTAACATACTTTAAGTGTATACTCAGCTATTTTACTATACATAATATTATAAAGACACTTCAGGCCCTGTGTTGTTCATATCAACTTTCTACAACTCATTTGTTAACCTTAGTGGTCCAGCTTCACTTCATTCACGTTCATTCAATCATTTTTACATGATGCCTAAAGTACTGATGAATTTTTACATGCAAGTAAACTAAGAAGTCAGTATTTGGATATGTGTTCTGTTAAAGAACAAGGTAAATAATAAAGTGATACTGTAGAATATTCATCCGTACCACAACCTAGACATCCATAATCCAGTCCACCCAAACTATTAATTTAATAATTATTATTCAGCCTGCATCTTATCAAACAGTATGGTTACCTCTGTAAATATTTGCATTAACTTACATTAACAAGCTAAATTTTGTGTTTTGGTTAGATGAAAGTGAAGTAGTCAGTATAAGTACCCAAGGTAGATTGCGCAACACCATAGATTTTAATTCTGCTATGGAGTTTGCATGTGTCCTGTAATTGATTTAACCAACAAACTTTTATTTTTATTATCATTTAGTAATAATAACAACATTGCAACTGTCTATGTAGACAGTTGTGTAATACAGACTGTGTGTGTGTGTGTGTGTGTGTGTGTGTGTGTGTGTGTGCACAGTGCATATCAATGAATTAGAATATCATCGAAAAGTTGATTTGTTTCAGTAATTTAATTCAAAAAGTGGAACTCATTATACAGCTTCATTACACACAGACTGATATATGTCACTTGTGTATTTCTTTTAATTTTGATGATTATGGCTTACAGCTAATGAAGACCCAAAATTCAGTATCTCAGAAAAGTAGAATATTGTGAAAAAGTTCAATATTGGAGACTCATAGTGTCACACTCTAATCAGCTAATTAACTCTAAACACCTGCAAATGTTTCCTTTAATTGGTATCTCAGTCTGATTCAGTGGCTACACAACCATGAGGAAGACTGCTGCACATCGCTAAAGAAGCTCGCTGTTCACGGGTTGCTGTATCCAAGCACATTAATAAAAAGTTAAAAGGAAGGAAAAATGTGGTAAAAAAGATGCACAATCAACCTTGAGAGGATTGTAAAACGAAACTCATTCAAGAACTTGGGGGAGATTAACAAGGAGTGGACTGCAGCTGGAGTCAGTGCTTCAAGAGCCACCATTTAAAGAGACAATTTAAAGTCTTATGAAACCTTTGTAGGTATTAGGAGTTAATAAGCTGATTACCGCTGGTAACACTTAAGAACAGAAAGGCCAGATTAGACTTTGCCATAAACTTTCTGCCATATTCTTTGGAGTGATAAACATAAAATGAGCATGATGATGGAAAGATAAAAGTATGGAGATGCAAAGGAACAGCTCATGATCCAATACATACCACATTGTCTGTCAAACATGATGGCGGCAGTGTTCTTACTCTATCTGTAACTCCTCCTAAACCGTTTGTGGGAATTTGACCAAATTTTCCCAAAACCTTTATTAGAAGTCAACCCTCTTCTGTTTTTAAAAGAAAGTACTACTGTACTCAAACTCAAGTCAAATTTAAAAAGTAAAATATTAACTGACTATTAACTAAAATATTTTACCAGGAGTATTTTTGACCCAAGCGATTCTACATGTTGTGCAATCAGGAGTGGACTCAAATCCCTCAGAGGACACTTGACATTATTCTTTAACTGAAAATTAAAATACATAACACAGAGCAGCATTTGTTGTTGTTGTTGTTGTTAATTATTGTTTTTTTTTTCTACAGGTTATTCTTATCACATTACTGGCTGTAATCCTAGCAGTTATATTCATCTTGAAGCTACACAATCAAAAAGGTGAATTTTTTTTCTTCACACTTAATATAAATTTCAGTTCCCAGCATCTTTTGCAGTCACATACTGTATGTATTAGACTGGCAGCCCGGTGGCAAAGTGGTTAGCACTGTGGCCTCACACCTCCAGGGTTGAGGGTTCATGTGGGTGGAGTTTGCATGTTCTCCCCATGCTCTGAAGTTTTTCCGGGTTCTTCACACAGTCCAAAGACATACATGGTAGGTTAATTGCTGTTCCCAAATTGCCCATTTTAGGTAATTAGTCGAAAATTGTGTGTGTTTGAAGCCCTGCATGCTTGCACTCACTCAACCTTTGCGCTTACTGTTGAGTTTTGACACTTTGGAGGCATTTGAAGAGGGAAAACCTCATTGTTTCTTTATAATCCTGTAGGGGAGCAAAACTATTTACAAATTTTCTTTCTGTTGTGGTAGGAGTGTATTATTTGCTAAGTTTGTTTAGAAATAATACAAACCCGATTCCAAAAAAGTTGGGACACTGTACAAATTGTGAATAAAAACAGAATGCAATGATGTGGAAGTT
>JAQMYJ010000012.1:28424298-28434559 GCA_030014305.1 Clarias laeviceps | reverse complement strand
AAACAGGAAGTTAATATCACCAACCATTCCCATTTTATTAAGGTGTATCCATATAAATGGCCCACCCTGTATTTTTTGGACATTTTCTTGTTAAAAGAAACTACAGCCACTAACCTTCTGTCAGATGAGATCAAATTCAGTGAAATTTATTTATTGAGTTTTCAGGGCTCTTAACTTTTCAGTAAAGCTTGGAGTGAGATTTCGAAAATAGGGGCATTTGTTCTGTGAGTATACGCATGAGTGTACTGTGTACTGTGAGTACATTGCGGATACCCAGCCTTTTTGTCTAACACTAACCATACACCCTACCCTGCATGGCTCAGGTTCTGTATATTTTAGCATTGCAGTGTTGAAGTGAAACAACAGATGCATTTGCCTGTATTTATTCAGCTTGTACACCTGACATTTGAAATATTCACCCAGGTGTGTGTGTGTGTGTGAAGGGGCACAGTGTCCAATGATGCGCACGCACACAGAAACAAACTGCAGGCTGATACAGAGAGAGAGAAAATGGATCTTTAGCCTCAGTAATGAGACTTTCTTTTGCTTTACACGCGCACACACACGTGTTATAATAAACAGTACATGTGCGCTGTACACACACGTGTACAAACACGAAATAAAAGATGTTTTACACACACAAACACGTGGTCACAGTGTTATAGTAAACAGTACACGCGTGCACGGATGTTGATTATACCATTAGGAGACGAGCACTAAGACCCAGCAGGGGAGACGATTACCCATAATTCCGCAAGAGAGAGAAAAACCGTTGGCTCAGTTGTGATCACGTGACACTCGACGTCAAAACAAGAAGCGCATGCATGATACATGATACTCGGTACTCGTAAACCAAGACTTTTTGTTTTTCAAGTCAAAATTTATTAAAAATCTTTGCTCATCTTGCGGAACACTCGTAAACCGCGTTACTCGACATTTCCAAATAATAAAATTAATTAAATAAATTAAATAAATAAAACTAAATATCTTTACAAAATAGCAAATTAAGGAACAAGAAACACAAATTTCCTAATCTCACTTTTTTCACAACATAAAGCTTTTGAAACAGATACCTACTGTTGGTAACATATGTATGTTTGAACAGTGTAAACTGTTTCCAGTGTAAGATATACTGTATATTCAGTTGCCCTCCAAATGGCTCAACAGTAAATGTAACGGAGTAAATGTAACTCGTTACTACCCACCTCTGGTACAGGGTCGGGGAAGGAGCCTGTCACAGAAGTTTTTGGCCACAAGGTTGGGTACACCATGGACAGGGTGCCAATCCATCGCAGGACACATAAACACACACACACACACACACACACACACACACATACTACAGGAAATTAGGAAAAACTGTACCAGTTAGCTAAATCTGGATGTCTTTTGGACTGTGGGAAAAACCTAGAGGAGAATATGGAAACTCCATGCACACAGACCCGCAGTGGGAATCTAACTCTCAACCCTGGAGGTGCAAGGCCACAGTACTAACTACTATACCACTGTGCCTCCATAGTGTACTGTATACTAATCAGTTCAATGCTATGAGCCGCAACATAACTACTCCAAACACTTGTCTATGGATTATGTGACTGCTTCTCCTGATAAATGTGAAATTTGCAGAATAACAAAAACCACACAATAATGCTTGGTCTTATTAGCAGTTAGCAATCTTGCTTTGTTTTAAACTAGCAGACAAGAAGCAGCGATATAACCTGTTAGATTATAAATATGTTAATGATAAAGTGCTTCTCCTTAATAAAATAGCCAAATCAGTTTCATTCTTCTAGCCACAGACCAGAAGGACATTTCATGCATCATCTTATTAAACTCTTGTTTAGGTATGGATCACTGCCATGAACAACAATCTTAAATCAGGGACCTTTTTTTGGCCGGGATCAGATGTGCCTATTAAAGGAAAATATCCAAATAAGTATGAAACCTATGATGGGTAAGTAAGTGTTAATATATAATTTATTTTTTTTATGGTCATTGATCATCGTGTGCTTGTGTTTTATTGTATATAATCTAAAGCTTAGGTACCTTGCTTATTACATCCTGTTATGTCTTTTTGTAGTTTGCAAATTAACATTAGAGTTATTGAAAACTACATTATGTAAAATGTCTATCAAAATATTTATATTTATAGAGTATATCCATAAAAACTTAATAGGTGTAATAAAAAAAAATTTTCCACACATGACCTTTTTATACTGACATGCAGTTGTTTGTGAAAGTTTCGGCACCCCTAACCAATAACATATTCTGTTGGTTTGTTTGAAGTGAACTAATGTGCAAAGGTTTAGACACCCTATTATTGGGAACATAAGTTTAAGATTCATCTACAGAAATTTAATGTTGTTCAAGTCAGCAGAGATGAATTTCCATTCTAAAAGCTTCTATGGTGGATGTTGATGTTTTTGATGTTTTTATAGATTATGAGTACTGTTTTTTTTTTTTGAGTAACTCAACATTAACTGTTCAAAGGAGATCATTGCATATTTTGGACACCTTCAGCATCGCTTTACAATGTAGAAAGCAATAAAAATCAGGAATGACCATGGAGTCAGAAAGTGATCCCAAACTTGTGAGCGATAGTGTATATAATACAATATACAATATGTCCAAAATTTTCCATCCATTTGGCACTTAGAAACACGTTTTATTTTCATCAATTGATGTCCAAAGCATTTGTTTCCAAATGACTCTCGTATCTGTGTGTGTGCTGACGAGTCTATGCACAGTGCTTCAGATTAGAATGATACACCTCTTCCTTCTCAGCTAAACCTTCCTGCTTTTCCTAAATGTCATACAGAGGTTTGATTTGACTTACTGCCCAGCATATGGACAGTCGTCCTGGAGAATTTTCTTAGTTTTTCAGATCGTGCTGTAACTTTTAACTGCCATTTCTTGAATACACTTTAGACAAAGGAACTTGAGATGAGAGTGCTTTGATATCTATTTATAGCCTTTTTTGTTTTATGTAGGTTTAGTCTATCCGTACTACTCAAAGGAGCAGATTGCCGACTTAAGACTTGGCGACTTAACATCTTACCACAAAAGAGATTTAAGAGTCAGAGACTTTATTAGATTCTGGATTTGTTCTTCTTAATGACATTATGACCGTCCTGAATCTTAACAAGTTAATTCAGACGTAACGACTCTAAGGGTGTCCAAATTTTGCACAGTCCTAAATTAGTATTGTTATTTTCTATATGAAATTAAAACTGTGCATGAACCAACTCATCTCAAAACGTCTCAATTGGATTTACTGTATGTGGCGGCCAGGTCATCTAATGCAGCACTTCATCACTCTCCTTCTTGAACTTATAGCGCAAGGTCAATTCGTAAATAACCTAGAGGTATGTTTGGGGATATTGTCTGGGCTGGAAAACAAATGAAGGTCCCACTAATGTAGCAAATCAGATAGGATGGCATGTCATTGCAAAAATGCTATGGTAGACCTGCTGGTTTAGTGTGCCATCAATTCTGATTAAGTCAAACAATGTCAGGAGGATTATGTGGGCAGTACTAAGTCCCCCCATGATTCGATAACTTGGAGAACTTTAGCAGCAATATTGTGGAGTAATACTTTTCTGTATGACTTTACATTCATTAGTCTCTCATATTGTTTTGGTCCATTAGTCCATTGTTTCTTTGCAACATTGGTTCAGTTAATTGAGGGTTTGGGGAATTTGATTATGCATAGCTCTGTCTCACCACAGCATTTTAATTAGGTTGAAGTATGTTTAGGCCAAGCCAAAACATTAATTCTTTTATTTTTCAGCCATTCTAATGTAGATTTACTGGTGTGCTTTTGGATCATTGCCTTGTTGTCCAATTTCAACCCATTTTTAGCTGCCGAACAGATTGAATTTTTCTTTAGAATGCTCTGGTATACAGAGGAGGTTATCGACTTATTGACTGCAAGGTGCCCAGGTCTGGGGCTGCAAAAACAAGCCCAAATCATCACCCCTCCACTGCCGTGCTTGACAGTGGTTATGAGTTGTTTCTGCTAAAATGTTGTTTGGCTTTTGCTAAATATGGTACTGGGCATTAAGGCCAGACAACTCCTCTTTCATCTCATCTGTCCATAGGACAAGTTTTGTGAATCTCAGTCATGCTTCCACATTCTTTTTAGACAGAAGAGTTTTCTCCTGGCTTCCCTTCCAAACAAACTGTGCTTGTTTTCTTCTAATCCTGATTTTATGGACTATAACATGCTCAGTGAAGTCTGCTTTTAGGGAAATAGTGTTGAAAAAACAACTTTACTGAGACTTATGATAAGCAAGATGTGTCTAAGCTTTGTAAAAAAATATGTATTGTAAAGACATCACTTCCTTTATTTGTCACAACAGAAGTGTTTCATTTGAGATGAGAGTGATGACCATTTTGAAATGGTTGAGTTTGCCCCAAACACAAAGGTATTTATATTTTTTCTTTTTTCTTTTCATGCAGTTCCATAAGTTGGATTGAACAGACATTTTTACACCTGATATCTGACTTTCTTTAGCATGCTGTTCCTCATAAATGGGATTTAAGATTGTCATACTGTCAAAGAAATTATGATTATTTAGTGAGAGCTTTAAGCAATCAGATTTCTTTACCAAGCATGCTCTGAGCAAACTTACAGGATCAGGTCTTGCTTCACAGCAACATCTGAGGGCTTTTCCCAGACTGCCACTCATAGGCACTTTTTAACTATAATGTGTGAAAGAGAACTGACACAACCCACACTTTTTAAATGTTTATGTTAATACTTTAATGGATTTTTGTTTCTTTGTTTTAATGCTTTAATTGAATTTTTTGTACTCTATTGACTTAGATATGATTACAAATTACCTGAATGGGAATGAACTGTATTAAAATATCATAAGCATTTTATTATTCCACTTCTTTAGGCCAGACTTTTACACTTTATATCTGCACGAGCCTGATAGAGCTGGACATTATTATGGACCAATGAGCAAAGAGGTATGCTTATTATTATTATTATTATTAGTAGTAGTAGTAGTATCATTATTATTAAGTATATAATGAGATCACTGGGAAATTGTAGCATGTTTTAGATATTATGAGAGAGGAAAGTTGGCCTCCTTTATTCTTGGAAGAGAATGCATTTTGTGCCTGGTCACAGTTTACAAATCTTGCTGTGGCTAAATAGTCCAGTTCCTGAGCAATAGACTTTGTTACATTTGTTGCATATAAGAGCATGTTGCTCTCATACATTGTTGTTTCTGCTTTCAGATGGCTACATGCTTTCTTTTATAATTCACTTCCTCTCACTGATCCTCATTTTGTAATAGACTGCAGTCACCGGCTTCGGGTCAGCAGCAACAGCTTTCCAAAATTTTAAGTTAATGTCACTTGCTGTTAGATCTCTCTCTCTCTTTTTAAGACATCTACACCTTCTTTGTACCTTAGTTGTGGTTCTCCCAGTGGTCTGGAGCTGATCACAAGCTGTCCATAGAGCATGTCCTGTCCTGTATATGCCGTCCTACATTCGGCTAACATAGCCCAAGTAGCCTCCTATGTTGGAGCATAGCATACAGGCTTAGAATTACAGCTTGTCCTAGGAGAGCCTTGGTGGACACTTGATCTTACCTTGTGAGGCCCAGAATCCTCCTGAGGCTGCACTGATGGAACTGTTCAGTCTCTGCTCTTGGTGATAGTATAGTGTCCATGTTTCACTGCCATAAAAGAGTGTTCTAAGTACACATGCTTGATAGACTTTCATCTTTGTGTTGATTGTATGTAAGCGATTTTCCCACACCTTCTTTGGAAATTGGACCATTTCTGTAATCCAAGTGTTTAGTTCAGTGCCTGTGGACAGGTGGTTAACTATTATAGACACTACGTACTGTACGTGAAAGATTCCACTACTTCCAGCATATGATCTCCAATTTGAATGTTGGGTATATTGCTGTCATCCTGGCTCATCACGTTGGTTTTCTTTTTGTTGATGGTGCTGTATGTATAAAGGCATGTATAAAGCAGTAGAGCATTCTTTGTAACCCTTGGTGTTTGCTGCCAGGGCTGTATATCATCAGTGACAATATTCTCTTTGTAATAAAGTTCTTGATAATGCTCTACCCATCTCTTCATCTGTTTTTCTCTATCTGTGATAATGTCTCCTCTAAAATTCTAACATTTCTAACTAGTGAGTTGAAGAATAGATATACTTTTCTTTTTGATAAGTGAAGTATTTGCAGTCTGTTCTTCAGTTTGAAACTTATCTCCAAGCACCTTTTGAAGCAGGCAGACTGTGGCAGGTCAGCACCTTATTGGCTGGGGGGTGCCCAGATTGAGGCAGGCAGTAGCAGACCAGTGGAAATGCGATGGTTTCTCCCACCACAGAAGGCAACCTGTGGCATTAGCGATTACACCAATGACTCTTGACTTAGAACCCATGATTGTTGCCTCTTGTGTTGTTGCTGCCACTGCGAAAGTGGCACTGAAGTGACCTCTCCAGGGTGCAAAATCTATGGAAATTCTGCAGTGCCAATCAACAGAGACCCCCACTTGGCAGTACTGTGGTAGCCTAAAAGAGTGCATGAATATACATTTGGCATCAGCTGCACTTCAGGTTTGTCAGAAGGATGTCAGCTTTGGCTGTCTTAGAGGCTCATTTCCAGATTATCTTTCTGGGTTTACTTCCATAGACTTTCCCATTTTGGGTGACATTTTAATATATTATATATTATTATAATAATAATATCTCATTTTGTTTTCTTTTAGTTAATTAATTCATGTTACAAATGCCATAAATCTATTCAGGGTGTTGGTAGTGCAAGTCAAATAGTGATTTGGAAAAATTAAATCAATTAAACATAATCTTTTAAATAATAATTTTAACTAATAATAATAAACACTGACTTTTTGTTCACTAATTAGGGCTTGAGACAGATTACATTCAAATAAAAACCGTGATGGCTTAGTAACTGATGTTGTCTCTGTGTCACTCGAGACAGTGTACTGTGGTTGCTGTCACCCCTTGCTCTCTCCTCCATCACCACCAGGTCCATATGACCAGCAGTAAGGTCAGGGCTGGTCTTCTATCACTATCAGGTATATATATTTAGCAGGATGGTCAGGGCTTATTCCCTGTCACTGTCAGGTATTCAGGTGCATCTCAATAAATTAGAATATCATCAAAAAGTTGATTTATTTCAAAAAGTGAAACTCATATATTATAAAGATTACACAGAGACTGATATATTAAGTTTTAATTTCTTTTAATTTTGATGATTATGGCTTACAGGTAATGAAAACCCCAAATTCAGCTTTTCTGCATTGTTGGGTCTGATGTCTTGCTTCTTCCTCTTCATAAAACCCCAGAGATTCTCTATGGGCTTTAGGTCAGGTGAGTTTGCTGGCCAATTAAGCACAGGGATATCATGGTCCTTAAACTAGGTGTTAGTACTTTTGGCAGTGTGGGCGGGTGTCAAGTTTTCCGGGAAAATTAATCAGCATCTCCATAAACATTCAAAAAACATAAAGGAGAACACAAAGTGCTCTAAACCACCACTGACTGTGCAAAGTTTACACTGGACCTCAAGCAACTTGGATCCTGTCCTGTTCCTTTTTTCCTCCAGGCTCTGGGACCTTGATTTCCAAATGAAATGCCTCTGACGTTGTCTCTGAAATTCTTGCATGGGATTCGTTTCACAGTCCTCTCAAGACTGCGGTTATCCCTGTTGCTTGTACACCTTATTCTACCACATTTTTCCTTTCATTCAACTTTCCATTAATGTGCTTGAATACAGAACTCTGTGAACAGCCAGCTTTTTTAGCAATGATCTTTTGTGTCTTACCCTCCATGTGCAGGGTGTTGTCTTCTGGACAATTGTCAAATCAGTAGTCTTCCTCATGTTTTTGTAGCCTACTGAACCAGACTGAGAGACCATTTAAATGCTCAGGAAAACTTTGCAGGAGTTTATTAGCTGAATAGAGTGTGACACCATGAGTCTCCAATATTGAACTTTCTCAGAATTTTCTGAGATAATGAATTTTGAGTTTTCATTAGCTAAAAGAAATAAACACTTGAAATATATCTCCCTGTGTGTAATGAATCTACTGTATATAACATCTGAGTTTCACTTAGTAACTGAATTACTGAAATAAATAAACTTTTTGATGATAGCAGGGTCAGGGCTGATTCTCTGTCAGTATTAAGTGTACATACTCAGCAGCACAGACACTACAAGGTGTACTGTATATGCTCACAAACAGAGTCGGGCTGGTCCTCCCTCACTAAAAGGTGTAGATACTCAGCAACCTGGTCAGCGCTGGTTCTCCATCACTTCCAGGTGTATATACTGTGCTGGCAGCTTGATATTATGAGTAAATGTTAAACACTTTCAAGTCTAAACTTCTGCTTTAGCCAGAGACATCTGTGGCCAATGCTTCCTAGGAATAGATTGGTAAGTTCTTACCAGTTCCACTGATATCTTCTGAGATTCTTTTTGCTTTGTCATTGTAACTTTTACGCAATTTTCACTGATTTTGCACTTTTTCTTATAACCTGTATCAGCTCCTATATTTTCTCTTTCCTTTTTCACTTGCCTTTAAAAGACAACATTGTTGCTTAAAGAGAGCAAATGGAGACTATTCTCATCGGATCTGCTTGAAATCCTCACCAGGCAGTTACACCAAATGTAAGTAACATACTTGCATTATTTCAGCATGGCCGACTTTGACCTAATTCAGTGTGTTGAGTGATGATAGCAAAAGATGTTCTTATTTTTCTCCTGTCCATTGTATCACTCTATTTTCTTCAGATGTGGACTAATAGGTAATCTGACCTGAAAGGAGATTTTTAGAGCTCATCCATGGCAGCAATAGTCATCTGCTGGAAGTCGCATAATGTCATTCTATTCTTCAAACACAAAATAAATGTAGAAAATCTCACAAAGCTGGTTCTCACGCAGATACTGTACCATAAGCAAATCTGTTTCTATATAATGTGTTGATTATTATGATTCTGCAATTATTTTTCTTCCCTTTTCTTCTGACATCTGTGCAGTTCAGTTTCTTTTTAAATTAAAAAAGAAACTGTAAATTTAATAAATTTTTCTAGATCTGCTTCCCATCCCTTCTCCCACTGAGGTCTTCCCACATTGGGACATTATCTCCCAGTGCAAAATGTCTCAGCAAGGATTGTCTAGATTGTAGAGCTGTTGCTGCTTCTCCGGAGCCACGTGTGGAGCATTGCATTGTGTTTGTCTTATGTCTGCTCTGGGTTATGTGTGTGGCTGTAGGACTGCCCCAGTTTGTTTTTATGTGGCACCAGCGTAGGAAGAGGTCTGAAACTGGATTGGAGGACCTTGTCTTTGGGTTTATGCATGTGGACAAGTGATCCCCTGCCACTTAGATGTGTTCTGATTTTATCGACTGGTAAATAAACTGCTCCAATGACACAGAAAGGGTCTGAAAGAAACTAATGAATACAAGCCAATAAATATGTAACAGGTAGATTGCGCATCCACCTGCTTCTGTAAAGGATCTCCGCTAGAGGTCACTGTTTTGTTTGTAGTTTTTTGTTTGCAGACTCAGTTTCCCAGAAGGCACCTTGGTCAGGTGATGCGGGAGCTCACCTGATCCGAGGCAGATCATTAAATCTTCTATAAATAGCTGATTAGTCTGGGAAACTGGGTCGAGCATTGTTGTGTGGTAACCCCTGTCATGTATCTGGGCATTTTCTTTTGTTTTTTGTTTACTTTGTATTTTCATCTATGTTTGAATTTAAGTTCTGGTCATTCTTTTGTCAGATAAGGCTCTAGTGTGGTCAATTCTATATGTCGTTGTGTTTTAGTGGGTGTGGAGCTGATTCGGGGTCGGGTTATGTTGTGTTGTGTTAGGATTTAGGTAAGTAGTTAGTCTCTCTGTGTCCCTAGTCCAGTCTCTAGCCTCTCTGTATCCTTAGCCTAGCTCTGTATCCCCGTGTCTCTAGTCCAGTCTCTAGTCTCCCCGTGCCTCTAGTCTCTGTGTCCCTTGTCTCTCGTCTGTGTCTCTAGTCTTGTTTTGTCCCGTTTCAGCTCCATGCTTAGTTTGTGTGTAATATGTGTTATGTCCATAAGCCTGTGTTTCGCCATAGGGCTTATAATCTGTGTAACAGGTATTAGAGCCTGTGTTCGTCATTAAGCCTATGTTTCGCCATAGGGCTTATAATCTGTGTAACAGGTATTAGAGCCTGTGTTCGTCATTAAGCCTATGTTTCGCCATAGGGCTTATAATCTGTGTAACGGGTATTAGAGCC
>JAQMYJ010000012.1:28379672-28409563 GCA_030014305.1 Clarias laeviceps | reverse complement strand
AACACACCCCAGTCACGTTAATAAGCCACTAGACTTCTTTGAAAGAAAGCTAGCAGAATACAGACAGCAGGATAATCGCATGGTAAAATCTGAATCAGTGGACAGCAAAACACAAACTCAAAGTTGCACACAGAATTGTGCAGTGCAAAAAAACTACAAACGACTGCTAAGCAGCTAATCCCTCCGGGTTCCATAGACATGGGGTCAATTATGCAAAGATAAGTGACAATGTAAACGTGTATTTAATCTATGTTGAACTTGTTATTTCATCTAATTGGTTTTGACATTGATATTTCAATAAATAGTAAACTTGGCCGATTTCGTTATCATTTTGTTGACAAGTGGGCTTGAAAATTCGCCCACCCCCTTAAGTGGGGAATGACAGAAAATGTTTGAGAACCACTGAGCTAAGGACATATGATAAACAGAATGAGCAGCTTACCTCTCATATCTTCTGGTCCGAGTCATGCACTGCATAGCATCTATGGAAGTCACCTGACAAAAGAATGAACGACTTAAACTAGGAGACTCATGAGATGAACCGCTAATTTTTGTTTCTTGTTCATAACCTACAGAGATTTTGTGATGCTTTACGCAAGCGCACCCAGTAAAAAATGAATGAATCACTCTCTTAGACCACTCGTTCTTCTGAGTTACTCATTAAAGGCTCATTTAAAAAGAACGAATCGTTCATGAACGACCCATCACCAGACCACATGCAGCTAGAAGCAAGCTTTTTGATTACACTGTAATTTTGGATGAATTTTCTGTTCTATCAAGTGCAACAGTAAAAGACCTAGGTGTAATTATAGATTCCAGTCTTTCATTTGAAACTTATGTATATAATATTACCAGGATAGCATGCTTTCACCTCAGAAATGTTGATATAATGAAGAAGATAAGATATATTGTCACTAAATGATGCAGAAAAATTAGTTCATGTTTTTCAACTAGGTGCATAACCATGCTTTAAGTTAGTCCAGAGTGCAGCAGCGAGAGTCCTCAAGCACATCACCCCTATCTTATCCACACCATATTAGCTCCCTTAGAAATTTTGCGTCAATTTTAGCAGGGGGGTGATAATCAAACTGGAAAGGATATCCGCCAACGACAAACTTCACTATAGCTTTCGACCCCGAGTTCATGAACACAAAACAACAGCACGCTTTAACTCCTAATACTCTCCTCCTCAAGCTTCTCCTTGGGTGTCCTTTTAACAGGATCCCTTGACCCTGTTACATCATCGGGATGACCTCGCGCCGCAGTTGCGCACTCTCGCGAGACGTCATCCCTGAACCAAAACACCAAATCTTTGGGACACATTAAACCTTGCCGGCATAAGGCACAGCAGTTTTCTTAAATTTTACAAATCTGTCACTTTGTCGAGCTACACACATTGCTCCTGAGCTGTCAGTGATCAAGATACCCTCTGCCCTCTGGACCAGTCTGACTCGTCTTGGTGGCCCGTGTTTTCTGTTTGGGATGCCTGTGATTACCGGGGAACGATTCCACTTTAACGCGAAGACAGCTGTTCTCTGAGGACTTGTGACTGCAGTCGCTCAATATTTTTTGGACTGGAATTTCCTACAGTCTACCTGAGCCTCCAATAATGAACTGAACTCCATATCAACTAAAAGACATTTACTGTTATACTTAAATTCCAGTCTCACACAGTATGACTGCAGATCAATCCCTGCTATCAATTATCATCCAAATGAGCTTGAGTTTCCTGTTGAGTCTGGTACGTCTCAAGATTTCTTCCTACTGCCATCTCAGGGAGTTTTTCCTTGTCACCGTCGCCCTTGGCTTGCTCATCTAATAATTTTTTACACATTCACATTTTATACAAACGTCAATAATTTCTTTTGATTGTGTAAAGCTTTGCGACAATGAAAACTGTTAAAAGTGCTAAACGAATAAAATAAAATTTTACTGAATATTGCCTAGCTTGTACTAAAAAACGGATATATCACTCTTTACTGCCAAATCCTATACTTACCAGCCAATTAACAGCACCGATGTTATGAAGGCTTTACAGATCATGAGTACCAGGTACATCTTAACATTTGTTAACAAATTGTAAACAAAAATAAAAAAGGAGATTATTGCATATTTTGGGAACCTTCACCACTGTTTTAGAGAAGAAATAATCAGGAACGATCATAGAATTATAAAGTGATCCCGAACTTTTGAGCAGTTGCGTGTTTGTATATATATACTGTATATATAATGCATACCACCGCAGGTATATTTCAGACCTGTGGCTGCAACATGGCCTCATTAACAATCCATCTATCCATCCATTCTTAATAGTGCTTTAAGACCACTTCAGGGTAGTGGTGGCAGCAGGAGAAACAAAGGAGAAGCAAAGATGTCTAGACATCCCTTTCTCCTCCTAGGGGATACCCAACTGCTCTCAGGCTAGCCAAGAGATATAATTACTCCAACCCTCCAGCTTGCTGTGCCTAGTACACTTCCAACAGAAGTTGACTGGGGAACAGCTTTACCACGTTTTAGAACCAAGAACCACTGCAGCAGGTCTATTTCGTGTTCCTTCCAGATTTTCTAAATTCTCTTGCCTGCAGTATGAACATAGCATAACTTAATTTCAGTTCTCCAGCTCTAATAATTTACAAGTTTGATACAGAAATCCATATCTAACAGAAAATATTCAGAACAGTCTATACTCTTCGGTACAAAGCTTAGTATCCCTGCTGTATGTGCTGCCATAACAGTGCTCCAGCTGTAGTGACCTGCCAGGTAAGTCTCTCTCAGTGCGGCTAATCTGAAAAGCTGACTTGTGGAGCTTCTATCTAAAGCTTATAAAACAAGCTTTTTGGGGATAAAGGATCAGTCACTGGGAAAAAGGGCCAGTCTGGCCACTCATTAATTAAGATTTCTTTTGTTTAAAAAGAAAACTTAATGGTTCCAGAGTGTTGAAAGGGGCTTTGAAGCCTGTTTCTTTGACCTGTCCGGAGTCGGAGACCTGGAGATTTGTCTGTTTGGGAATTGTACAGGGCCAAGCTTAGCAAAAATTTAATTCCATTCAGTTTTATTTATATAACGCTTTTGACAATGGTGATTCTCGAAAGGGGTTTTATGGAATAAAAAATTATGGAAATGAGTTTGAAAAATGGGAAGAAATATGTATAAATAATAATTAACAGTTTATCCCTGATGAGCAAGCTGAGGGTGAAAGTGGCAAGGAAAAACTCCCTGAGATGGCAATAGAAAGAAACCTTGAGATGACCAGATTCAACAGGAAACCCATCCTCATTTGGGTGATAATGGATAGCAGGGATCGATCTGCAGCCATACTGTATGCTATGAAACTAGAAGTTCAGTATAATAGGAAAAGTTAATATGAAGCCCACTTTAGTTATTTTTGTGAAAAAGTTTAGTCCTGAACTACTGATCGACTGCAGTAAGAAGTCATCAGAGTACAACTCTCTGCATCATCCGAGTCCAAGACCATCTTCATGGCCAAGTGGATCTGTCCCCAGTCATCACACGCATACCAAGCAGACAACACGGGGCCATCCTCAGCAGCAAACAAGAGGTCTTCATGCAACGAGTCCAAACAGAAGCAGGTTCGGAGGACAGAGGGAGTCTGCATCACTGGCAAGTCATGAGCGCCATGTGTAGTTTGATAGAGAGAGAGAGAGCAAGAGAGAGAACAGTTAGGTATGGTCATAGTCACATAATGCATACTATATTTTGTAAATATATACTATATTTTGTGCAGAGTGTACGCAGGGACTCTGGCAGGAGTCAACAAAATTACAACAATGACAACAAAATTAAATGGGAGAGCCAGGGTTAAGGCAACCAGTCACTTCATCAACAAACCTGAGTGAGAGTAGGAAAGACAGCATCCAAACATACCAGTTCATCATAATATTCTGTGGTAGACCATTAAGTGCTTGATAGGACAATAGTAGTGTTTTAAAATCAATGCGAAATTTCACTGGGAGCCAATGCAATGTGGATAAGATGGGGTGATGTGCTAATATCATCTGGTTCTAGTTGAACATTCAGAAATTAAAGCATTACAATGATTTAACCTAGAGGTGGCAAAATCATGAACTAGTTTTTTTGCATCATGTACTGACAATATGTTCCTAGTAAGATTGCGAGGGGGGTCAAAAAGTTTCAACGCTTGAAACGTGTTCTGTAACACGCCAAGAGATGGCAAAACAAGACTGCACGCACAGTCAAAGGGAGCACTGACCTATATAAATGCCAAAAAACCTTGTTATAAATTCTACTGCCAGGTTTTAAGGCGTCTAAGGGAGAACATACGGTGAAAAAATAGCTTGTTAACAGAGCAAATCTCAAAACTTTTTGAAACCCCCTCGTATCTACAGTACATAAGATTCAAAAGAAAGACTGGAATCTATAATCACACCAAGGTATTTTACTGCAGCATATGATTAAATAGAAAGGCCATCCAGAGTTACTGCGTGATCAGAACGCTTACTTGTAGCTGCACATGGGCCTTGTACAAGTACAGTATACAGTGAAACCTTGGATTGCGAGTCACACGGTTTGCGAGTGTTCCGCAAGACGAGCAAAGATTTGTAATAAATTTTGACTTGAAAAACGAGCAGGTCTTGGTTTACGAGTACCGAGCATCATGTATCACGCATGCGTTTCTTGTTTTGATGCCGAGCGTCACGTGATCACAACTGAGCCAATGGTTTTTTTCTCTCTTTGTCTGTGGAATTGTGGGTAATCGTCTCCCCTGCTGGGTCTTAGTGCTCGTCTCCTACTGGTATAATCAACATCCGTGCACATGTGTACTGTTTACTATAACACTGTGACCACGTGTGTGTGTAAAACATTTTTTATTTTGTGTTTGTAAGCACGTGTGTACATCGCACATGTACTGTTTCTTATAACACACGTGTGTGCGCGTGTGTAAAGCAAAAGAAAGTCTCAATAGAAGGTTAAAAATCCAAAATAGTTAAATTTTCTCCCTCAGCCTATCGTTTTGTGTGCGCTCGCGTAATTTGAGACCGTGCCGGTTCACACACACACACACACTCTCTCTCTCTTTCTCTCTCTCTCTCGCCTTTAGTGTGTGTGTGTGTGTGTGTGAAGCACCTCCTCTCTGCTTCACACACACTCTGCTCTACACAGAAACACTGCTCTGTCGCGATTCTTTTCAAAGGTAAAGTGCAGGTTCATTTGTTTGTTTTACTTTACAGCAGTGATTCCGTTAGTATGCACTCACACGAGTGTCATTAGCGATGTTCCTTTTTTGGACAAAACAGTCTTTCCGTTAATGTCCGTGTATGTGTGAAATTCAAGGGAGGAGAAAGGTTTCCTGTGTAAGATGAGAAGGGGAGGCTGATTCCTCCTCTTACTTCACACACATACACATAGCACCTGTGTGCATAAACGTAAACACTTATCTGTCGGGATTTATTTATACTTTTAAGGTAAAGTGCAGGTTAATTTGTTTTATTTTTACTTAATTATTTTTATGTATATATTTTTTGGGCTGTGGAACGAATAATTTGAGTTTCCATTATTTCTTGGTTTACGAGTGTTTTGGAATACGAGCCCGCTTCCGGAACGGATTATGCTCGTAATCCAAGGTTCCACTGTATATGTTTAGTCAGAAAATTAAGCAGTTTACTAGCATCCAGTGTCTAATGTCCTTTAAACATTGAAATTATTAAGATGTTGTTTCTCATCTGGCTTTGCTGAGACATATAACTTTGTATTGCATTGTATTGTTTTTATCACTCTATACACAACCCATGATTTTTATATGCTATTTTACAGATGGAATCATTTTGTGTGGTATTTTTATAGAATATTTTTATTTTATATTTCATAAAAATGGACCACCATGAATACTTTCTAGTTATTTCTATATTTAATGTTTTATGTCTTTAAATGTAACATTTTTTAATAAAAACAATAAACAGATACAAACAGAGATAGGCTATATAACAGTTCATTCTTTGTACAAATAAATTACTCAGCTAGTGAACTTGATCGGCTGTCTAAACAACATTTAAACATTTTTTTTTTTACTCATTATTGTACAGTAAATGTCAATAGCTCTAGTTCAGATTTTTCATGTTTGTAGTATTTCTTCGATACATGTTATGATTTCTTTGTGACTTAAGCTCTAATAACAGTTAAAAATTGCGTCACCTGGCGGTCATTTCACGAATGACTTGCGACTGATTTATTTTATTTCACCTTTCTCTCTCTCACTCTCTTTTTGTCTCGCTCAGTCTGGAGTGCAACCCAAAAGTTCCTCACAGGAAGAGTGTGTTCGTGCAGATGTGCGTGTTCCAGCCGAAGCGCGTCAGAACTGCTCCTTCTTCCAGGACAACCAAACA
Organism: Clarias laeviceps; assembly: GCA_030014305.1. NCBI lineage: Eukaryota > Metazoa > Chordata > Actinopteri > Siluriformes > Clariidae > Clarias > Clarias laeviceps. The sequence goes on along the minus strand of JAQMYJ010000012.1, from coordinate 28,403,201 downwards.
CTAACATATGGATTTCTCCATCCTCCAAGTAGGTTCACACACTTACTAAAATTATACAGACCTAACAACTCACATGTATATATGTATGTATTTTTAGATTATATTTTTACATTATTTAAAAAGCCCAACTTCCTCTACAGATTTGGCTTCACATGGAACTGAGTTTGACTCACTCATCACAAGTAACTTGGCACCAATGTTTACAGTATTCAAAGGTAATTCCATATTAAAGCCAGGGTAAACAAGTGGCAGCAGGTCTTTTACAGTCATAACTGTTAGTGCCCCCTCTATTAATTCTGTGTTTTTGTATAACATGTAATATAATATGTTTAATAATATGTATAATATGTTTGTATTAGGCAAATACAATGTCAAATTATAAATAAAAAATTATTTGCATTATTTATTAAAATAAAATTAAACCTAAATAAAAAAAACATGCAGGCTATACCAAGTACCCCCTTACTGAAGTTGCAGTCAGGTCCTGCTAATCATCAGGCCTTAATTACTTGACCTTCAGCCGATGTGTAGACCTCTATAAAAGCGTAAAATATAAGATTACAAAGAATTTTGAAAAATAATATAGCGCCGTTGTTTGACCTTAATAATAAAGTGGGGTTGTTTGGCCTTAACTTCCAGTGTCATGTTTGGCCTAAACCAAAAAGCATTTCAGCAGAAACACCTCAAGCATGGTGGTAGAGGCCTGATAATTTGGGCTTGTTTTTTCAGCCTGGGCACCTTGTAGTCATTTATGTAGGCGACTATGAACTCATTTGTAAATCAGACTATTCTAGAGACAAATGTCCAACAGCTAAAACTTGATCAAAACTGAGTCATGAGACAGGACAATGATCCAAAACACACTGGCAGATCTACATCAGAATGGCTGAAAAATAAAAAAATCAAGGTTTTGGAATGGTCTAGTTACTGTAATATCCAGACCTCAACACTATTGAAATGCTGTGGCGGGATCTTAACAGAGCCGTGCATAAGCAAATGCCCAGAAACTTAAATGAACTGGAGCAATGTTGTTAAAAAATAATGGACCAAAACAATGTGATAGACTAAGTCATACAGGAAATAATTACTTCAAGGTATTGATCCTAAAGGTGGACCTACAAGTTGTTGAACAAGGGGGAATATTTAGTATTGCCCACATTATTTTCTTTCTTTTTGGCTTCATTTTTGTTGATTTTGTTATTCGTGGGTGGGTTAATTTGCCTAATTCTAAGACTCACTACGATGAGTTATATTGTTTTTACAGAAAAAAATTAAAAATAAATAAAAACAGAATTAAAAGAGAGGGCACTAGCTTTACACATTACTTTTATAAATACTGAGCTAATATTTGAGTAATTTTTCAAAGTTCATTGAATTTATGTTTCAGGTTTACTTTGTTTTTCTTTCAGGAATTTGGGATTATTTCCATAATGTTCTTGTGGTAAAATATTCAAAAAATATGAATGGCATAAATGTCATGAGTGGACCAGTTTTCGATAAGGACTTTGATGGAAAATATGACGTCATGAAAAGGAAGATGAAGTGAGTTATTTGGCCATAGTTATTTTGTATTTTTAATGTACTGATATTTGAGGTCACCTATTATTTAAAATGAACTTTTTATAATTTTTGGACATGGATTAGGGTTAGTCATCTTCTTTATTCTTGTCTATAAATGTGCTTTAAGATTTAATGTTCAAATTTCCAACCTGGTATGATTTCATTCCAGGCAAAAGTGGGAATGAGGGGGTATTTTGCATAATTTGGCATAACCTCTCCTCTAGCTCAGCTCAGTTTTAAGGGAAGTTCCTTTTTCCGGAGTTCTGATTGGCTATGCACTCCCACATAGTGGCATGGCTGGGCAGTAACCCATTTGTAGCCCAAGTCCGTTTTAACCAGAAGTGAAACAGAAGCAAGTTCAGCAATACCAGAATGTTGGATTTAAGTTGTGCTGCAGCGGCCACAGTAACTCACATTTTGGAGATCTCTAAGTATTAGGTTAACTTGTTAAAATGTGTATAATATTGCACATCTATTGAAAGTGTGGCAAACTGCAAAATACTGTGCTTTTTGTCTGTAACAGGAATGACATACCTATACCCACTCACTTCTTCGTGATCTTGATGAGTTGTAGGAACGTACATCAACCTCTACACCAATGCGAGAGTCCAATTGAGGCCGTATCCTTTATTCTGCCTCACCGTCCAGATAACACTGAGACCTGTCATGTAAGCATAGTTCTGTTGTAATACTGCAGTCCCTGTTTTTGTCGGAATAATTTTTAAAACATTGACAGATTTTAAAATGCTTATGAAGTGGGTTTGAATATTGAGTGTTGACCTTGAGAATTGATTCAAATAACAAATGTATATATCTTGCTTGTACAGAACAGCAGCGATTATTCTTGGGTTCAGAACTGGACTCAGTTTCATGTGGCACGCATACGAGACATCGAGCTTCTCACAGGGCTGAGCTTCTATCCCGAGCTTTTACCGGTCGAAGACGCCTTACAACTAAAGACTTTTCTAAAAACTTTTTAGTTTTTAATGCAAAGCATTTTTCAAGGACCTCATAGACCTTGTGACTGTGAGTCTGGATATCTTTTGTCTGTCAACTGAGTACCAAAGACTGTATCTATATCACAATTAACTTTTTTATTATTGGGAAAAACTGCTTTAACTTTTTAAAACATTAATGATGTTTTCTCGGGCTGCATGATTTTATCACAAAAAACATTGTGATTGTTTTGACACATTGCAATTGCAATTTAAACTGCAAAATTTAACCATTAAATGCACCATTTCTTATTCAAATGTATTTTAAAAAATAAATAAGAAAACAAATATTTAATTACTGACAAACTCCATATAAATTCTTGACTATGCATACATTACCTAAAAAATTGCAATCTTTTGCAATTAAATAATTGCACAGGTCCATATTGCAATTTTGAATTTTATGCAATTAATTGTGCAGCATTAATGTATTCTTACTTTGATAATGTCTATTATTGTTTGCTTATAAAGACAAAAACTGCTAAAATCATATTTACAAAGACAAAGTATCTTTATTATGTATTCATGCATATTATTTTTGTTTATTAATTTATAAAGTTCTGTGATGATAATCTCAAACAATGTATAATCAAAGAAATTAAAGTTATAGTTCCTCCTGATTTTTTTTCCTTTTAAAAATGTTTATGGTACTAAAGCCAGAGAATTTCTCTGCCTTTTTCTAATCAAATTAAATTGCATACACGTACAATTTTATTTGACAGTTCTCAGGTCTCAAAGGTCATGTCTTTTTTATGACTCATGTCTGCAAGTGCGTGCAGTCAGGTACACACAACACTGCATCGGTTTGCTCTTTAGGATGTTTTAGCAACCTGTGCTGCTTGTTTAACTCCTGCAAAGGAAGAAATCATCTGTGGACCAGTGTCTGTCACTACAGGACCTCTACACATCTAGAACTAGGAGTTACAGTAAGTGCTAAAGGAGGTGTTCTCTGTATGATTAGGGTGACGTGAAGGTATGAGGTGGCTCTGCTTCTTGTGTACCTACTCCACTGATTCATTTAAATCCCAAACTCTCTATTTCTAAGCTCGTGAAAACCCTAGCCCTTGATCCCTACCTAGGGGACTTTTTGCTACACCATCAGGATTGGATCATTAACAGTCAGATCTCAGATGACACAGGAGTCTGATCACGGTGAATAAAATTTTATCATACAGGAGAAATATGCAAATGAATTGTTCTATATAAATGATTAGCTACTGTACAAAAGTTAAACAAATGCTGTCAAGTTAATCAGAAAATAGAATTGTTGGCGAAGGAATGAAAAACTAGTCAATTCTAGAGTAACTTTTGTTGGGGGCAGAAAAGAAGGAAACTCTGACTCCGTGTGTTGGAGCGTGCGCCACACATCAGAATATCCTATATCTTGACATATAGACGTGAGTACTCTAGCATGTTTTGAGGGTGGGGACGTACCAGGTGGAAGTTTATCCAGTGAAGGATTGAGATGGCAGTTGAAATTTCCTCCCACAAAGGATTTCTCAGAAGCCAATTCAGTAAATTCTGCAAATGGCTTAGATAGGGCCAGGGGGGAATAGATATTCATAAATGTTACAACATTGCCCGAAAGAACACCCTTTACAATCACATAGCGACCCTGCTTATCTTTTACACAGTTCAGTGGCCTAAATATAAGCTTTTTACTAACCAGGATGGTCACACCCCTGCTAAATGAAGCTTATGATGTAGCAAAAACATGCCCTACCCAGTCTCTCTGCAATTTAACATTGTCCTTATCTTCCAGGTGGGTTTCCTGCAGGAAGGCAATGGAGAATTTTTAATCGAGCCATTTTCTTGGCAGGTTTATGGAGTCAACGGATGTTCCAGAAACAGAGCTTAAGAGTGTTTAATTTAAATGTGGACATTAAATATATTAGTTATTATACTGACAGGATGATCCACCCCTATAACCCATGATATTTGATACCCAAGTAGATAAAACTTAAAAAGGGAGAAAAATGTCTCAATAAAATGTGACTTAACCCACTGACATGTACAGTATATACCGAGCTAAATGAAGAAAACATAACAAAATAAGTGAAGAACAAGAACATAGGGAGGGCTTTTCCCCCACTCAGGAGGGACCTATCGCCAAACATAAACCCTACAGACGAATAATGAAAAACATATTGAGACCGCCTAGAATAAAACGGCCGTAAAGAGCTCAAAACCATCTCCTCGAGGTGGCCAGTGTATATTAAAGTTACGTATAACACTCAAACTTAAACTTAGAACGGTCCCGCCACTCGGTTGGAAAGTAAAGTTTTCATGAACACAGTTTGCAAATAACAGAAGGCACATTATGAATGAACCTGTGCCTAATGACTGTCCCACAGGATTATGTCTCAGACAGAGAGGTTAAGTAATCGCGTGCCTCTTATGGTGCGTGAAACCTCCTCTTGGAGCCTCCCTGAGTCACTTGGAGAGTAGCTGGAAAGAGCATGTCGTATGGTATGTTGCGCTCCCGAAACTGCCGTTTCACCTCATCAAAAGCCTTGCATTTCTAAATCACTGCAGTGGAGAAGTCATTATAGAACGAAAGCTTAGATCCATTGTAGGTTAAAGCGTCCTCTCCTTGACTGGCATGTCGTGCCACATCCATCGCCCTCTGTTTATCTGTAAATGTGTGAAAATGTAGCAACAGAGGCCTAGGCTTGTTTGTTGCATTCAGCTTCATTGCTAGCGAACGCTGAGCTCTTTCCAATTTAATACGCCCATATTTAGTTGTTATCTTGAGAAAACTTGGCAGCCACTATTCAAAGAAATCCACCGGACTCCCTTTCTCTGTGTCCTCTGGCAGGCCAAAACCCGAATATTCAGCCGCCTGATGTAGTTCTCAGCCATGTCCAAACAGTCTAACCTGTTTCTCCAACTCGATAATCCTAGGCTCATGTGTAGCGGTAGCACTTTCCGACGCTGGTATCCTAGCCTTCCGCTTCCTCCAGCCGCTTACTAGCAGCCTGGAGCTCTGCTGAGTGCTTGTACATGGTCGCGGCGAGAGGACTCACCTTTTTTTTTTATTACTTTAATAATGTTTGTGGTCATCAGGTCAAAGGCCTTAGCCAGAGCAGGGTCAAGTTCACCAGAAACCTGAGAGTCGGCCTGTTCGCCATCTTGTGAGCCACACTCACCGGGAGGGTCTATTTTGTATTTATTCTTTTGGGTTCTCAACATTTTCTCAAAAGATTGTGGCCAAATGTCTTCTAAGGACATATCTCGAAATGTTAATTTTAAATTACCTTCCTAAATGTAAATTTTTATAGAACAAACAAGAAAATAAAAGGGGTGTGGCGCAGCTCTCCAGCCAAAACGTTGTGCTCACCTCTCTGCCATCACCACGCCCCATAGAATCGTTAATAGTTTATTTTTATCAGTTAACAAAATGGCAAATAAATTAACAGAAGAGAAATCCAAATCAAATCAGTAGTTTTCCTGCAAAACCAGAATTTCCCTCAGTTCTTCTGGGTTCACTTGCACACAGTTTTTTAATAAACTCTGCAGGTAGGTTGTTATAAATATTTTGGAGAACTGACCACAGATCATCTATGGATGTAGGCTGCCTCAAATCCTTCTGTCCCTTCATGTAATCTCAGACAGATCGATGATGTTGAGATCAGTGCACTGTGGGGGCCAAACCATAACTTCCAGGACTACTTGTTCTTTTCTACGCTAAAGACCATTCCAAGGGACATTGACTGTACATTTGGGGTTGTTTTCTTGCTGCACAATAAATTTCTATGATAGATACATGATGGATAACATCTGTCTGTTTTTCTCAGCATTAACACCATTAATGACCAACCAGAAATGCAGCCCAAAACTTGCAGGGAATCTCCACTATCCTTCACTGTTGCCTGCAGACACTTATTATTGTGCCAATTGACCTATTGGACCTAGGGAACGCCATGATATTGCAGCCCAAACGATCACTGATCCACCCCCATGCTTCACTCTGGGCATGCAACAGTCTGGGTGGTACGCTTCTCTGGGGCTTCTCCACACCGTAACTCTCCCAGATGTGGGAAAGACAGTGAAGGTGGACTCATCAGAGAACAATACATGTTTCACATTGTCCACAGCCCAAGGTTTTCGCTGTAGGCACCATTGAATCCGACGTTTGGCATTGGCACAAGTGACCAAAGGTTTGGCTATAGCAGCCCGGCCATGTACATTGACCCTGTGGAGCTCCTGACGAATAGTTTTGGTGGAAACAGGAGAGTTGATGTGCACATTTAATTCTGCAGTGAGTTGGACAGCTGTGGTTTTATGTTTTTTAGATACAATCCGGGTTAGCACCCGGACATCCCTTTCAGACAGCTTTTTCTTGCATCCACAGTTATTCCTGTTGGATGTGGTTCATCCTTCTTGGTGGTATGCTGACATTACTCTGGCTCTTGAAACATCACAAGGACTTGCTGTCTTGGTCACGGTGTGCCAGTGAAACGTGCACCAACAATTTCTTCTCTTTTGAACTCTGTCACCCATAATGCTGTGTGCATTGCAATATTTTAAGCAAAACTGTGCTATTAAACCTTCACACTCTGCTCTTACTAGTGGAATGTGCAATCAATGAAGATTTGCCACCAGGCTGGTCAAATTTAGCCATGAAACCTCCAACACTAAATTGTCCAGTGTTTCAGTTACATTGTCCAACCCCTATATACTGTATATACACACAGTATATACAGTGGAACCTTTGATTGCGTGCATAATTCGTTCCGGAAGTGTGCTTGTATATCAAAGCACTTGTATATCAATGACAACATGTGTGTATGTGTGTGAAGTAAGAGGAGGAATCAGCCTCCCCCTTCTCATCTAACATAGTAAACCTTCCTCCTCTCTAGAATTTCACACAAACACACACACACAAATACATACACAGACATTAACGGAAAGACTGTTTTGTCGGAAAAAATTTAGAAGGAATCGCTAATGACACTTATGTGAGTGCATACTAATGGAATCACTGCTGTAAAGTAAAACAAACAAATGAACCTGCACTTTACCTTTGAAAAGAATCGCGACAGAGCAGTGTTTCTGTGTAGAGCAGAGTGTGTGTGAAGCAGAGGGGAGGGTGCTTCACACACACACACACTAAAGGCGAGAGAGAGAGATAGAGAGAGTGTGTGTGTGTGTGTGAATCGGCACGGTGTCAAATTGCACGCGCGCACACAACGATAGACTGAGGGAGAAAATGGATTTTTAACCTTCTAATGAGACTTAGTTTTGCTTTACACGCGCGCACATGTGTGTTATAAGAAATAGTACACGTGCGCTGTACACACGCGCTTACAAACACAAAATAAAATGTTTTACACACACATGTGGTCACAGTATTATAGTAAACAGTACACACGTGCACGGATGTTGATTATATCAGTAAAAGACAGGCACTAAGACTCAGCAGGGGAGACGATTACCCACAATTCTGCAGTGCAAGAGAGAGAAAAACCATTGGCTCAGTTATGATCACGTGACGCTCAGCGTCAAAACAAGAAGCGCATGCGTGATACATAATACTCGATACTCGTAAACCAAGACATGCTCTTTTTTCAAGTCAATTAAAAAAAAAATCTTTGTTCATCTTACTCGCAATGCAAGGTTTCACTGTAATACAAAATATAAAGTAAAAATAATACAACTTAACCTGCACTTTACCTTTGAAAAGAATCGTATTGGTATTAGAAGAGAGCAGAAGCAGGAGCAGGGGACTGGGAATGAACATGGGAGATGATTACCTGCAATCCCACAGCGTAAGAGAGAGAACCACCATTGGCTCAGTTCTGATCATGTAACACGCAGCAGACAAAGCGCATGCGTACTACAGCACTTGTATATCAAAACCTTGCTTGCTTAACAAGTTAAATTTTATAAAGATTTAGCTTGTCTTGCAAAACACTCACAGACCAAATAACTTGGAATTCACATATATATATATATATATATATATATATATATATAAATTAAGAAATGTTACAAAATACCCAGGCTTTTCCTAATATTTGGATATTTAATCTCAATGTTAACAATACTGAGAGATTAAAATAATTTAACTAAACAATTAAAACTGAAGAAAAGACTATTCAAGATCTTCTGTAAATGTAATTCTACAAAATGCATATTCTAACTGAGGAAAAAGTATTGACACCCTCACATTTATTCCTACTTAAAATGGCTCAAATCACACGCAGGTGGATCACACCAGGTGCACATGATTAGTAGACTCTCAGCATTTTAAATGAGGCTTAATGAGCCCTATTTAAACCTCAGATATTTATATTGATGTGATCCTTATTGTTAAAGCGAGAGTGAGCACCATGGTGAGAGCAAAAGAGCTCCCTGAGGCCTTCAGAAAAAAATATATATAGCAGCCTATGTAAGGGATTTAAAAAGATCTCAAAAGATTTTATCATCAGTCATCCCACTGTCTGGAAAAAAATCTACAAGTGGAGGGTTTTTAAACAACTGCCAACATGGCCTGGTCTGGTCATCCCAGCAAGTTCACCCTAAGAGCAGACCCAAGATGCTAAAAGAGGTCACCAAAAACTTTAAAATGCCATCACGGGACCAACAGCAGGCTCTGGCTACTGTTGATGTGAAAGTGCATGCCTCTACAATTAGAAAGAGACTGTAATTTAACTTCCATGGGAGGTGTGCAAGGAGGAAACCTTTGCTCTCTAAGAGAAACATCAAGGCCAGACTGAAGTTTGCCAGAGAGAATGTTAAGGAAGATCAGGACTTCTGGAATAATTTTCTTTGGACAGATGAGTCCAAAATTCAATTATTTGGACACCAGAAACGAGGACATGTTTGGCGTAAACCAAAGACAGCCTTCCAGGAAAAGAATCTCATACCAACTGTGAAGCATGGAGGGGGAAGTGTGATGGTTTGGGGCTGCTTTGCTGCAGCAGAACCTGGCCAGCTCACCATCATAGAATCCACCATGAGTTCTACTGTGTATCAAAGGGTGCTTGAGGAACATGTGAGACCATCTGTCAGAGACTGTGAAATTGGACCATGCAACATGACAATGACCCAAAACATACCAGTAAATCAACCAAGGACGGGCTGAAAATGAAGAAATGGAGAGTCCTGGAATGGCTCTTAATCCCATTGAGATGCTGTGGTGACTTGAAAAGGGCTGTACATGCAAGAAAACCAGCAAACATCTCACAGCTGAAAGAATTCTCCATTGAGGAGTGTGGAAAATTTTCCTCAGACCGATGTCAGAGACTGGTAGATGGCTATAAGAAGCGCCTCACTGCAGTTATTTCAGACAAAGAGGGTAACACTAGCTATTAAGGGGTAGGGTGTCCTAACTTTTTCCTCAGTTAGAATATGTATTTTGTAGAATTAAATTCACAGATCTTGAAAAGTCTTTTCTTCAGTTTGAATTGTTTAATTATACTACTTCAATCTCTCAGTATTGTTTACATTGAGATTAAATATCCATATATTCAAAAATGTTACAAAATACTCAGATTTTTCGTAGGTGTCCTAATTTTCACACACACACACACACACACACATATATATACATATAACTTGAGTAAAAACAAAGTGCAGCATTTAAATTTATTTATTTAATAAATTTCATTTATTAAACACATGTCATGATTTAAAGAAATTAACCAGATGAGACACATATGCATCAGTCTGGAAAGGGTTACCAAGGTATTTCTAAGGCTTTGGGACTCCAGTGAACCATAGTGAGAGCCAATTTTTACAAGATGGAAAAAAGCTTGGAACAGTGGTGAACCTTCCCAGGAATGGCCAGCCTACCAAAATTACTTAAAGAGCACAACAACTAATTTAGGAGCTCATAAAGCTGGCTTTGTGGTTTTTCATTTAAGGTTATCGACTACTAGTTGAATCCACTTTGAACAATTGTTGTATAACCTGCCAAGCTGCCATATACAAGAATAACGAAGTGATTCCGGAGCTGTTCCCTGTGTCCCCTGTAATTGGCCAATGGCTATTTTGAGTTCGAAACAGAAGCTGATGTGCAAATTCCCAGATAACTTGATAATCAAATAAAATATTGCAATAAAGGTTTCATTCACAATAACAGGTCTCCTTAGCCTCAGTTAAAGTCAGTGTTCATGATTCAACAATATGAATGAGACTGGGCAAAAATGCCATCAATGGAATTCCAAAGTGAAGGCCACTGCTGACCAAAAAAACAACGGCTCATGTCACATTTGCTGAACTTTTGAAAGGTGTGTCCTCCGTTACATCTAGTGTAAAACTAACAACACATTTCATAAAAAGAACATCATATCAACAGTCAAACATGGTGGTGATAGTGTGATGGTCTGGGGTTGCTTTGCAGATTGAGGACCTGGACGACTTGCCATAACTGATGGAGCCATGAATTCTGCACTCTACCAGAAAATCCTGAAGGAGAATGTCCAGTCATCAATTTGTGACCACAAAGTCACGCGTACCTGGGTGATGCAGTAGAACAATGATACTAAACACACCAGCAAATCCACCTATGAATGGCCAAAAAAAATAGACAAAATTAAAGTTTTGGTGGCCTAATTAAACTCCTGACTTAAATCCAATTGAGATACTGTGGTAGGACCTTACCCAGACCAGTCATGATAGAAAAAAAAAGTGGCTGAATTAAAACAAATCTGAATAGAAGAGTGTGCCATAATTCCTCCACAGCGATGTGAAAGACTTATTGCCAGTTACAGCAAATGCTTGATTGCAGTTGTTGCCACCAAGCAGTTATTTGGCAGTTAGTTACTTTTTCACATAAGGGCAGGCAGGTTTGTACAGCTTTTTCCTTCAATAATGAAATCTTTTAAAAGTGGATTTTGTGTAATATTAAAATTTGATGAACTGAATCATCCAAGTGTGACAGATATGCAAAAAGGGGGGGGGTGATACTTTTTCCTCAGCAAAAAAAAAAAAATGCTATATTATATGTTGAATACTATATTATTAAAAATTCAAAAAAGGAGAAATTTGTAATTTGAGCTCACAAGCCACCCACACTATTAACAAGGATGCATATGTTACACACTTCCTCACAGTAAAACCAGACATGATTGCTGCCACACACAAGAAAAAAATCTAATTATGGATTATAATTAACCATATTCATTTTAATACAAACTGCTGCACTAACTAAAGAACATTCAAGCATGAGACAGAACATTACAACTTTTCAACTCTTGAAGACAGATCCTGGTCTGAGATGTTATGAATGTGATCCATTAAAGCCATGTTCAATCTTGGTCTGATCCCTGACATTGGATCTTAAGGTAAAGAAAGGTAGAGACAGGAAACTCTCCACAAAACATTAGTCCGTCCAAGGTCCACAAAGAGCAGCTCAGTTAAACTTCCTGATGACTCTGTTGATGTCATCAGCGCGAGGTCCCGGCTCTCCCATTTCTTTTAGAAGGCCGACTTTATCTCTGGCTGAGTGCCGAGGAACAGACAAGTGGAACGGCCAGAGGAACCTGTTCACCACCTTGAAGTTCTTTCCAGTCGAGTAGATCTCATGGATGAGGTCCTCCAGACAAATGATGCCGTGCTGGCCTGCAGGAAAAAACCAGAGTTACACCCGAAAGTTGCAGGCACGCTAATGCACAGTGAAGACAACTTATTCTCATAGGGTCACATTTATACACCGTTTACTTATTCTGCTTTCAATCAGTCAGTAAAAAATGGAGCATCTTATCTTACAAAATCAGATATAGAATTTACTGTTTCCATCAGAAAACTGGCTTATCATGTAATATGTTGCTTTTTTAACAGACGTAAATAATTTTTCTGTAATATACTTTTTAATGTATTTTTGGAAATCCTGATTTTTTTTTTTTTTCAAAGTTCAGTTTATTCAGACATCAAAACACACAAATTTGCTTATTTAGTTTACTCAATGAAGATTTTTCTTTAGTAGTTAAAATTTCTTTTAAAACACCTATAAACTTTGTAATGTTAAAAGCTGAGCTGCTTAGGTTCACAAGCAACATTTTGCAGGCAAACATGGGCAGATTTTGAATGGTTGAATTCATGTAGCTTTAAAAGTTAGAGGTGCTTTGGTTTAAACATCTGATCGCAATTAAACAGTAGCATTTTTTCCATTAGCTTTGGATGTATTTTGTCTCAGACTACCTTAAACATGAATGTACGATCTGGACCGTTGAATATCAAGTTTGAGAGCCCATTACATAAAATATAGAAACTAAATCCAAGCAAATTTTGACTAGTGCTCTACCCCTTAAAATTTTCCACATTGTGTCACGTTACAACCACAAACAGGCAAGGAGAGCATTAATCGGAAAGCAGTCAATAGGCCCATGGTATCTCTAAAGGAACTGCAGGGATCCACAGTTCATGTAGGAAAATCTATTCACAGGACAACAACAAGTCATTTTTACTCAAATAAAAAGCTTTACTGTTGGCATGACACTGATTTGATTGATGGTAGCGCTCACATTCATACATTTTAGGAAGGGCAGCAAAAAAGCTACTTCGCTCCAGAAAAAATATCAGGGACAGACTAATATTCAGCCACACGTACAGGGATTGGACGGCTGAGGACTGGGGTAAAGTAATTTTCTCTGAAGAATCCCCTTTCCGATTGTTTAGGGCATCTGGAAAAAAACTTGTCCGGAGAAGAAAAGATGAAAGTTACAATCAGTCCTGTGTCATGACAAGAGTAAAGCGTCCTGAGACCATTCATGTGTGGGGTTGTTTTTCGCTCACAATTTTGCTTGTAATTATACTTCAGTATACCATAGTAACATCTGACAAAAAGATCTAAAAACACTCAAGTAGCAGAATTTGTGAAACTTAATATTTGTGTCACTCTCAAAACCTTATTACCACGGCTGTAATAAATAAATAATACTAATAAACAGGACCTGCATAGTTCTAAAAGGTTTCATTGCTTAATCTTACCATACTTCTAGCATAGTAAAGTCTATAGTATAATTTTGTGTAGCTTTCGATCTGTTTTTGTGAACATGTCTAGATTAATTAACTAACACATATCGTGTTAGTTAATTAATCTAGACATGTTTACAAAAACACATATCCTATGTAGAATCGTAAATGCTCGTCTCTGTTTAAACAGTAGTATATATTTTGTTTTTTGAACACGAGTGTGTGCATGTGTGTTTGTTTTTATGGGCACGTGAAATTTACCTGGTTGAAAACAATAATAATATAAAATATAGTTGTAAGCAACGATGAGCGGGCCCAAGCACATTGCGCCATGTGTTAAGACCTCCAAAAAACTGGTGTGTGTGTCTGTGTACATGTGTGAGTGAAAGATGTGTGTGAGTGTTAACATTTGTGATATATGTGTGTGTGTGTGTGTGTGTGTGTGTGTGTGTGTGCGTGCATGCATGCGTGTGATAAAAAAAATAAAATAGCCCAAAAAGGTGGGGGGGGAAATATTTTTAGGAAAACGCACCGTATAGTGTTTGGGCCCTAACTAATGCATATGATGATAAAGTATACACTTGCTGCAAAAACAGTGACAGCACTGGTCAAGAGCTATGCAGAAACATGTCATCAGAATATACCCCCAGCTTCTGACTGACTGGTACTGTCCCTTATCTAGCCTCCAATTGGCTGAAACTAAGCACATGATTGTAACTTTGAGCACATACAAGGTGAAGAGAGCACAACTTAGTGTTTTTGTATAATTATTTATTTTAATGTTTGCCTTAGTTTTTTTGATACTTACAGTCATTTAAAATACCTTTTTTTTTTTTTAGTTTTTGAAGTTTTAGTTGTTGGTCTTTTTTTCTGTTGGTCACTCTTTTTAAAGACTTTTCTCAGATTCAAAAACTAAAAAAAATTTTTATTTCATAATAAATATTTCAAATGACTAAGACAAACATTAAAATAAATAATTATACAAAAACACCAAGTTGTGCAACTTAACTTTCAAAAATAAAAAGTTCTCTTCTTTGGCTCGCTGATATTTTTGGCGCTCCCTTTCATTTTGCAGCTCGCAACAGAACGCTCCCTCAAATCAATAAACAGCTAACTGTTTGCGTCTCCTTCCTGGCACTGTAATGCACTTAATTCATCTCAGTCAACTTTAAGCTATTCCTTGTATTGTGAATAATGACGATGTTTATTTTTGATAAAATGCATTTAAGAAATAAAAGTTGATTTTTCTAAAAAGAAAACCAATTAATCTTTGTTTCTTTTATATATTTTACATTGCTGTTTAATTAAGCAAAAGTACAAAGAATATTCGATGGCTACAGCCCTACCTCTAGCCTTCAATATCTATCAGCACTTTTATCATAGCACAGCATACCTAAATACTGCTCGATGATGGCGTTGTCTGTCAGAGGAATCCGTCTCTTATCCACCCTTCCCTGGCCTCGTTTCAAGATGAGCTCACGAACTGACTTCAAATTAGGAAACCTGTCCAAAAAATATAATAATAATTTACCTAGCACAATATTAAGGTAATACATTCAAAAGCTGGGAACTAAAACACACCCCCAAGCAATGTAGGGCTCGACCACTCGCAGCATGTTCATTGACGTCTTGCTGACTTTAATAAAGGTCCCACTGAAGATCTTGCGCAGCCTCAACATCTGGATGATCTTCCTCACTCTCGGACTTACACCTTTGATCCTTTAAAAACAGATAAACACACTGACTGAGAAGGTGATGGCGTTCTGCATGAAACAGAGCAGCAGCAGTCGCTATGAGTGTGAGAAGGTTGTGAAGGAGTGGTACAAGAGCTTACTCTCGAATGCGTACAGCAAAAACCAGGCTGTTCTTGGATGGAGGGAGAGGAGGAGGAGGTCTGCGCTGAGCTCTCATCAAACGCACTTCATCGCGCTTCTTCCTCCAGCTGCACCTCTGAAACTCCTCCAGACGCTTAAACTTCAGCCCACGTCCCTTCTTTGTCTGTAGGGGAATAAAGATGTTTATGAAGAACAAATGTATGAAGCCTGCATCGTGGTTGTGCGTGTAGACCTACCTTTCTTTTCTCGAGCAAAGCTTGCTTGGCCTGGGTCGCTTTAATAGCTTGGTACGCTTTTCTTTTCTTAAGAAGGTTCTCAGGGACCAACTTAATGACTTTGTTCGTCCTAAAGGAGACAATCAGATGTAAACAGAGCTGTTATATTTCTGTAAACCTGTACAAAACTCAAGTTAACATCACACCCATGTGCGGCGAAAAAAGTCCTAATTTAACATCATCGGTTTTGTAAAATACCTCCACCAGCCGCGCACACACACCTCACTCCGTGTGCTTACATATCGACAAGGCTGTGGATTAACCGATGCTAAGGATTAATCCAGATAGAAAATGTAAACAAAATAGGATACGTACTCGGACTCCGCCATGTCGTCTTCGGTGAGGAATTCTCGTCGCACGCCGATGACGTCACGCCGCCCTCTGCGCACTACTTCTGTGGAGTTGTTTTTTCTTTTTTATTACAGAACAAACAGAATACAATGTATATATTATCAAAGAAAAACGCACAAAACAAGATAGTGTAAGAATAATAGTGAATAAATAAATAAACTTTAAGGGGACGGCTTCGGAAAACAATAGAGCAAAGAGTCTTATGAACAAATACTCTGACAAATCTGTTTTTTACTGGAGTAGTTTTTTCTTAGTGAACAGTTGTTGTTGTTGTTGTTCTTTCGGCTGCTCCCAGCAAGGGGTCGCCACAGCGACGCAACCCTCCCATTTCATCCGGGCCTGGGACCGGCACTGCATCCAGTGGCTGGGGTTTGGGCACTGGCTGGGAATCGAACCCAGGCCTTCCGCATGGCAGGCGAAACACCTACCACTGAGTCACCAGTGCTAGATACAATTTATAAACAAGTCAAAATAGGGGTTTACTATTTGTCCATTTACAACAATGCATGTGATATTTACTCATAAGGATAATTATATTAATCATATCATAAACAGGGCATTTTATATTATTCATATAAAAGAAGATATGAAATGTATCAAATTATGGAATGCTGTTTATCTTAAACCAAAAATGTAAGACACGGGGCAAGACACCCATGTAATCTGAGTGTTGTCTGATGCATTACAGAAGGTTAAAAAGGTCACCTTCAAATCTAGAACTTTTTTGAGAAATTCTGCAACTGAGAAATGAGTCTCTTTGACCCTTGGAGAAATTGCCAATTTAATCATTTCTCAGTGTATTTTATCCATGCTAGACAAGACTTCCATATCAGAGACTTGTACACAGAAAGAGCCATCTGTTATAATCATGATACATTTTTTTTACATTTCAGAACAGCACTAATCCATAGTGGGATTGCGTTACTAATACTATTATTCTGTTTTAGTGCATTTTAAATTATATTTGTTTGAAAAAGACTGGCTTGTTTAAAAAGTTGACTTTTTTAATATTATTGGGAGAGAGAAATAGGGCGCATGACATGGATAAATGAATTTAAAGATACTTCCCATTTTAGATAAAAGAACTTACTTTCTTTACAATACAATAGTATGATCTCTGGTAGCTCATGATCAAACGATTTCATGTCCAATAACCAGATTGAAATGTTAATGCCCTCCCTTCTAAAAACATTTTTGTTACCATTATTCACAGACATTTAATTTCAGATTTAACACTCATCTGCAAATTTTAAATTCCTTCTCAAACCTTTTAATGTGGAATTGTTATTGATAAGCATAGTTAATAATTGGATGGCCAAGATAAATAACTTTGTAGAGAGTGGCTGAATCCCAGGTAGCAACTTAAATCTAGGAGTCATTCCAGGGTGCAAGGAAACAGCTATTATTTACATAAGCTATATATCTTGTTACATTCAGTTTTTGCATTCAGTGTATATAACCCTTTCTGTGTACAGTTTACATACGTGAACAGTTTACATTTATCCTAGTATACAATGTCTTCCTTATTGTGCCACCTATAATCATTTGCTTATTTGCACTCATTGTATTTACCTCCCTCACTGTATACTGTTTATATATGCAAATTATTCTGCATTGCAAAAATGCACTTCTGATTAGATGATAACTGTATTTCGTTGCCTTGTACCTACATGTGCAGTGGCAATAAAGTCGAATCTAATCTAATCTAATCTAAACCAAAGAAATGTAGTGCTTCCAATAAAAATGAATGCTCAATAGTATCAAACTCCTTATAAAAGTCAAGAAAGATCACTGTCACTAATAATAATGATAATAATAACTGTCACTATCAATTAAATCAATATAACTTACCATATCAAGTGTTAACCTGATATGGTTATGTATATCCCTACCCCATTATAAAATTACTATAAACATTAATTCAAACAGTTTGCATAAAGGCCAATAGCTTATAATCATTACACGATAGAGTTATTGATCTCAAATTGTTCAGGGAAAGCTTATTTTTGTCAGGTTTACCTTGCTTTATGGCTGCAGTTAAACTGTCAATACCAGGTGAGTTGCCCCCAGGACTTTTACTGAATTGCTCTATCCAAACTATTCAATTCTAAGCTCTTTCTCCATGCTTTGTATGTAACTCATGATCTGTAATCTCTTTTAAAATGCCTTTTTTGTTCAAAAATTATCTTCCATGGAAAATTTAGATTTGTACAATTACTATTACAAATTTCTATTATTTTAACACAACATGGCCACTTTCTGGTGCAGAGTTGGTACTGCACTGCATGCTTATTCACACCCTGTCACTGCATACATGACATTTGCTCATTAAAAGCTTTACTCATAAAACATTTCACAAAGTAAAATTAAGCCATATGAGTGAATTTATTTATTTATTTAGTTAGTTAGTTAGTTATCAATAGATGTTTTACAGAAGCTTTGAAAGACTCAGCTTTAGACAAACAGTGCGATCAGTGCTTAGTTATTTGTACATTTAGAAAATAATTTTGGCTGCCTTCTACAAGACGTTGCAGTTGTTGAATTGGATATTATTATTATTATTATTATTATTATTATTAATAATTATTATTATTATTATTACTATTATTATCAGGTATTGTACTAGTTCCAGCTTCAAATAAAGTTAAAGGAATTCTGAAAGTCATGGGTTCCTTCACTGGAACTAAGATGCCCAAACTTGTTCCAGGATAACAGGTTTAGACACACGTCAGAATGCTGGAATGGCTGCTGGATTGAGTCGTCACACAGAAGAAGGTCCCATTCTGTGCTAATACGAGTGAATGAGAAAACATCTCTGGCACATGTACATGTTAACACAGTCCAGCTAACTTTCCTGGCTCAATGATAGAAAGTCAGGAATGGTGAAGCAGAGTGACTCAGTCACATTAATGGCAGATGGTCAGAAGTCTTGTCATATCAAGCCATGTGAATAAAATGTGCATTAAGTTGAATGCTGTGCTGAGCAACAGAACAGTTCATACTTACGCACAGCATGGGATAGATTATTGCTCGAACTAGGGACGCTGGACCCTCCCAAATCCCTTTAGCTTTAAAACTGATTGATTCCTTCTCTAGAGCTTCTGTTCATCATTTAAATATCAACATTAATGTCCATTAAAAGCTAGAATATTCCATCTATATGTAATATTCCTGTGAAAGATCAAGTTACTTATGTAAGTATCATAGTTAAAGACCAAAAAATAAGATGTACACTAAATTTTGATCCTTTAATAATAAAAAACCAAAAGAAACTCAATTATTGGTTACAGAGGAATAATTTTATTCTCTAAAGCTAGAAGGACTATCGGCACTTACTTACTTACTTCCTTGGAGGTGGATAAAGGTACCTTAACGAAAGCTAATATCATGTTTAAAAATTTTGTTTGGAAAAATAAAACCCACTTAATTAGAAAATCAGTACTGATAAATCCATTAAAAAATGGGGGACGGGATTTTCTAGATTTTATTACCTTAAACAACACCTTTAAAATTTGCTTAGTAAATTTATTCATTATATTATTGCCAATACCATTTTCTCTAAAGTAGTTGGCCTGAATTTTCTCCTACTCTGTAATTATAGTGTTACAAAGATCCCTATCAAACTTTCTAATTTCCATAAGTGGAAGCTCTTGATTTGGTTCTTAATACACACACAGTTTTACTTTGCACAGATATTTTTTATGGAACAATAAGGATATTCTCTACAATAATAAATCACGTTTTGTTGATAACTGGTGCAAAAAAAAATCTTTTAGTTGGACAGCTGTTTAACACACATGGCAGACCTTATAATTATTTAAATTTTTTTACAGAAATACAATATTCCTATATCTGCTAATGAATATGCTGTTGTTTCTAATGCCATACCCTCTGGGGTGACTTTACTGTTACAAGGCTCTACATTTGCTTGAGCATGTTCTTATTCTTTGAAACTAACTGACACAATGCTTTTCTGCAGAGCAAAAAAAAAATCTATATCCCTCCTCCAAAAAGAGATACAGTAAAAAAATTCATTATGTAATATACTGGAATAGTATTGTAGAAAATTTACCCTGGGAGGAAGTACGGCCCTTGCCTCAAAAGTATCTTTTAATGAATAAAGTAAAAGAAATACAAATTAATTCACAAATGTTATCCATCCAAAGCATTTTTTAGAAAATCTAAGTCAGACATTTAAGTGAATTGGTCTTTTTGTCATTCTGATGAAGAAAACTTTATTCACTTGTTTTGTAGTGTTCTTACACAGGGAGTTTTTGGTCAGAATTCTTAATATTTATCCAATCCTATTTTGAAAGTGACTTCTTTCTGTTTCAGAGATTTCTTTGGATTTATTTTCTTTTTTTAGAAAAAAAAAAACTCTTTGCATTTTTTGGCTACTCAAAATAAAATATGGGAAAATATTGCATAATTAATTTTGTTTTCTACTAGCTAAACATCATATTCATAAACAAAAATTTACCATCTCATCCTGTAAGTGACTAAGACCAAGGAGATGGTGGTGGATCTCAGGAGGAGCACAGTCCACATTCTGGGCGAGGAGGTGGAGGTGGTGGAGAACGACAGATATCTTGATGTTTACATTGACAACAGATTGGACTGGAAATGCAACACAGATGCTGTCTACAGAAAAGGATAGAACAGACTTTACTTCTTGAGGAAACTCAGGTCCTTTAATGTCTGCAGAATGATGTTGCAGATCTTTTGTCAGTCCAATATTCTTTGCATCCATCCGCTGGGGCAGCAGCACCAGGAGGATCAGTGACTCTAAGAAACTCAACAAACTCATTAAGAAGGCTAGTTCAATACTGGTCACTCCCCTGGAATGTTTGGAGATTTTAGTGGAGAGAAGGATGCTTTAGCTCCACGGTGACAAAGAATGCGACAGGAAGTCTTTTCTGCCAATTGCAGTTAGACTTTACAATAACTGTGCTCTGTGTCAAGAGATGGATCTCCTTCTCTGACATCCCAATAAATATCTTCAATGCATTTTTTCCCCTCCTCCCTCATTGCAATTCTTGGAATTCTTGTTTGCTGCTTACTATGTGAAATGGCTGCTGTAACGATAAAATTCCCCTTTGGGATTAATAAAGTATTATCTTGTTGAAACCAACCAAATTAACTTTATAAATTTAGGATTAATAAAGTACATCTATCTATCTATCTATCTATCTATGAGATCGAAATGTTACCTGCTGGCACACTTTCTCAGTCAACATTGTATATTTATTATAAATAGCATTGTGTATTTTCTGTCTAAAAATTATATCACAGTTGATAATTAAAACAAATAAAACTGAGCTTTTTGAAATTCCTTCTTGATTCCTTCACTTTTTGAAATCTATTAAAAGTGATAAGTCATCACAAGTAATCATGAGGTAAATGACAGTGTTCACAGGTAATGAGGGGTAATAACAAAGTTGATAGATATTGACACAATTACAGGTAATCACAAGTAATCACGACCATGCTGCTAATCAGTGTGTGTGATATACAATTGTGAGTGATTCCCATTGCTTCTATGCCTGCATTCACAAGAAATTTCTCATGTTTTTACCCGCGTTGACTTGAACGCCCCTCGTATATTATATTCTTATTCTATAGTATATGTATATGAGCTGTTTTGGCTTTGATGTGTTATTATAATTAAAATCTTAAAAAATACTATTAATTAAATATTGCTACTCATTTGGATTACCTAAAGTTTTGTGGTAAAATAACACAGTGTATCTACCAGTTATTGCAGATTGATTTGCCTGATTGTACAGCTTTAAATTCTGTTCTGTGTTTTGAATTTTGCTTTAGTGTTGATATCCTTTTTAATCATAAATAAATAAATAATTTGACAGGATAATATTTATGTGATAATTTAAATGAGACTTCTCTCGTCTGTCAATCATACAGTACTTGGCTTTTGCGGCCACTTCCGGTTTGCATATGTGTCATCACATCCGTGAGTTTGATCATGTAGTAGTAACACGGAATTGCTGGTATTATTAGAGCAGAAAACCAAACCCCAATGCGGTATGCAATAAAGTGCAATAAAGTCTGCCCCAGGATACGACCACTGCAGCCATGTTTACTTACATACAATACGGGGGTTTTATATACATATATTTTGGTTTTGGGTCGTGAACGCGCTTCATGGTAGATCCGGTCCGGTGGATCTCGTGCACACGCACCGCCTGGAATCTTTCGAGTCGCCGTGACGTGAAAGACCTGCGCGGATGATCAGATCCATAAAGCCAGGGGAGCAGTTGACTTATATGGCGCACCATGATATGGAGATCAGTGTGGGGGTGAACGCATCATGTAGGTGACGTGAGCGGGTTCGCTATTTGTTTGTGTAGCTTAATGGTGAAAATGGCGGTGCATAGAGAGAGAGAGAGAGATCTTAGCGAGGATTAAACACGCGAATAACGCCTCGCTCGGACTGACAGCATTCACGCGAGTCACGGCGGAGGATGCAGCGACGTTTCTAAGCGCAGGATTTATCCCTACTTCCGGTTTTTACTGTAACCGAAGACGAGTTGCTTGCTGGATATTTCAAAATAGCTCTCGGCTAACTTCGTTAGCTTGGTTAGTCTTCAACAAGCACACAACCGTACAGTCTGAAAGCGTGCTTGTAGCCTGCGACCCGTGCAAAACAAACAAACAAACAATCACAATTTGACGGAATTAGAGAGTTCACGCGCGCGATGTCGGATTAATTAGCAGCGCGTGGATGATTAAAAATACTCAAAACATTACAAGTGGAGCGCGCGCACGGACCCGCGTCTTGTCAAAACATTTGCATTAGACTGAATGCAGGACTGATCTCCATCTGAGCAGGTAGGAGTGAGCGAGAGTGTGTGTGTGAGAGAGAGAGAGCGAGCAAAAAGGGGTCGGGGTCATGTGATTGATTTGCTTTTAGTAAACACACACACGCATACCTCAGGCTAGCAAACCCTTTTCTTAGCACACACTCCTGCTGTCACTCAATGCACACAGTGTGTAGTGTTACCCACCTCTGGACTAAACTGTATATTAGAGCTGCTGACATGGAGCACACTCCTGTCAAACTGTGTGTGAGTGTGTGTGGTGGAGGGGGGGTTGAAAAGAATGTGGTTTCAAAACAAGTAACCAGCAGTTCCAGTTAAACCAGTAGTATAATCTCACTGCTGTGTTGTGATCGAGTGACCCGGAAACGCACACAAACCTATTCTAGTGTGTCTTGATTTTAGAGATGTAGGAGGCATAGAGATGTGTAGGAGATATAGTGATCATGGATCTGTATCTGTGTTGATCGTAGAGCCGCTGGGGACCTGTGGCGATCGTAGAGCCGCTGGGGACCTGTGGCGATCATAGAGCCGCTGGGGACCTGTGGCGATCGTAGAGCCGCTTGGGACCTGTGGCGATCGTAGAGCCGCTTGGGACCTGTGGCGATCGTAGAGCCGCTTGGGACCTGTGGCGATCGTAGAGCCGCTTGGGACCTGTGGCGATCGTAGAGCCGCTTGGGACCTGTGGCGATCGTAGAGCCGCTTGGGACCTGTGGCGATCGTAGAGCCGCTTGGGACCTGTGGCGATCGTAGA
>JAQMYJ010000012.1:28357989-28378487 GCA_030014305.1 Clarias laeviceps | reverse complement strand
AGAGCCGCTTGGGACCTGTGGCGATCGTAGAGCTGTTTTTTAAAAAAATTATTATTATTTATTTTTTTATTTTATTTTAACCCAATATCATCCAATGTACGCACATAGTGAAATAATAATTTAAGAGTCTCTGTAAGATGACTCTTTCCGTCTCTTGTTCCTGCTCCAATCTGTATCACTTCTGACAGCTCTGGTAAGAAAAAAAGAACAAACTCAGGAACAGTGTTCTGCATGAATGCGCTCATTTTTTTGGGTGAATGGAGAACTGAAAGGTTCACTTTACAACTAAAGAATGTGAGCGTCGTTAACATGTGGTGTGATGAACGTGAGCGGTAAAGGCTTCTTTCATTCCATTTCTAATATCGCTAATACAGACATCCCACACATTGATAGCAGTTCCCCAATGCCTGCAAATCATCTAAAATATCCCGGAAATCAATGTTTTGAGAGCAAGAGAAAGAGCATGCTGGTTTGTCTTGTGAACCCATCACTGTTCTTGGTGGTTGCTGGGGGTTTACATTTAACCTCTCTGTTTCTCTCCATCAGTCCAGTTGAGTCTTGCAGCACTGGCTGAGTTTTTTTTTTGTTTTGTTTTTGTTTTTGTTTTTTTAAAGCTAAGTTAACAAAACACACTTCACCTCAGTAATTTAATTTAATTTCAGTAAAATGTACTCCTGCCTATAATAGTAGTGTAAATTATGGCACTTTTATTTTATTTTTCTGCATTGTGCTATTGACCTTGGTGAGTTCAATGGCTGTAAAGGACATACTAAGGGGAATTTAAAAGTTTTTAAAAGAATTTAAAAGCTAACATTATTTAAACTAGCTGCTACTCTGTACTGAGGCCCTGTGTGATGAGATCAGACTTCATGTTTACTTGGGTAAAGTGTTAATGGATATAAAACCAACCAATGCAAATCATATATTAATTTAAATGCACTTTTTATTAATTATCTCCTTGTTTTACTTGGAGCCATAGAAGTCACTGAAATGCGGGAGGCATAGCTGTCACATAAACACGCAGGAGATGTAGCTGTCGTAGAGACGTAGACAGTAACTTTGGACAGTTTGTAAATTTTTTTTGGTGATTTCTGATATTTTTTCAGTTGTATGCCTTAAAGTCCAGGGTTAAATTGTTGCTGTAAAATAAACTTTACAGATTCCCTCAGCAGAGTGTTTAAAATGAACATTACACTTTTTAAATGCATGCTGTAATATTGTTTATTAGTTTTTTTTCAACAGAACGGGTCCAAGTCAACATTATTGTTTTTGAGTTAGTTAACATTATTTTCTCTGGTTGCAGGAATATAACAAGGTTCAAATGTGTTGGAGACGTTCTAGCGTAGAGGAACATGTGTGTACATGCTCGCTGTGCCTCTGGTGAGCTGTCTGATGGCCTTTGCACTTCTAAACTGCAGTTAGTGTTTATGCTGCTTTCAACCTCAAACTGATCTTTACACACACACACACACACACACACACACACGCACACGTGTGTTTGTCCTGAATATGTTCCTGCTGAGGATTGCAGGCCATTTGGGGTTATGCACCATTACAAAAATAATATTTTAGAAGTTGTCTATAAAATGCTATCAAATGCTGCCTTCCAGACATAAAACTGTTTTTTGTTTTTTTCAGGTATTTAGACTTTTTATTTTTGGCAATAATCAGTGTTTTAGTTTTAATTGTGTGATTGATTGGTATAGAGTTGATGATTCAGTTATTAATCTCGATTCTTTTGTGTGGTGAAACATAAATGCATTTTTATGGCATTACATTATCAAAAATCACACGTGTTAAAAGCCTCCGATCTGCCTTTTTCTTCAAACTCAAACTTACTCATTACACAGGCCTAGACAGGTTGCAAAACCATTACATTTACATTTAGGCATTTGGCAGACGCTCTTATCCAGAGCGACTTATATTTTTATCTCATTATACATCTGAGCAGTTGAGGGTTAAGGGCCTTGCTCAAGGGCCCAACAGTGGCAACTTGGTGGTTGTGGGGTTTGAACCTGGGATTTTCCGAACCATAGTCCAATGCCTTAAACACTGAGCTACCCCTGGCCAAAACCATGAGTAGAAATGAGTTGAAAATCGTGTGCATTAGATGCTGCTCAACCCGCACGCTCGCTGTCAAGTTGAGATTTGAGGTTCTGTGAGTTTCATTGTAATCCTACAAGTTTTGGACACTTGTATTTGAAGTTAGTTCGTGTTATTTAAATGCTGCACTTGTTTTTTAAATGAGAAAAGTGAAAGGATGGGGCTCCATTTAATTAATCATTAAACATTTAAAGTTATAACAAAATCAGAGAAAAAAAATTCTAGTCCCTGATTTACAAACAAGTTCCTTTGCTCCGGGAGCTTCTTTGTAAGTCGGATTTGTTTGTAAATATGACAAAGTTAGTCTTGTATACCTTTGACACAAATATACAATGTAAAGCATGAAAAAAACATGTTTTGGTTCCACATTACACTCTTGCATGACTGCGGTGACACAGTGGGGTCAGCTGACCTTGTTTAAAGGCAGCACGGAAAGACATGCTACATGGTGTTTACTACGCACTTGAACGGACGCCATTTTGTCTAAGAGCTATATTGGACTATGAACTCTGTCTTGTTGAGGATTTTTCCAAAATTAGGATTATTCACCATCTGGCATTACAGCACAGACATTTTCTATCATCTTGCTCCCGGACCAATTCTTTGAAACCAGTGAGGCCGACTCATTTCTCTCGCACCCGCACACGCACACACGTACAATATACCGACTTTATACATTTAGACATTTTATACATTCATTCACACACTGAAAATATTGTATATAAAATGTATTATAAATATTATCTGGTGCACTGCAGTGTCTATTTTTCCTTTGTACAATACATCTACTTCCACGATTTGTTTGCATCTACGAATGTTTGTAGATCTACGGTCCGTTTTTATCTGTGGAAAATCGCGACTCGAATATTTGTAAATCTCCCTTACTGTATACATCCGGGGAATTTATACGTTTGTGATACTTACAGTTAAACGAATCGGCACCTAAGTGTTTCACCAGTGCAGTTTAGCCACTCTTTGCATTATTATGTTTTAATAAATGTATAGGGGTCAGCACTGTGCAGTTATCGAGTGACAGAACATGTGTGTGTATATATATGTATGCGTGTGTCATGTTAACCAACTACACAAACATAACTGAGCAAAAATATAAGTCATAAGATAGCAAATATTTCAAGTCAAGTAGGCTTTTATTGTCATTCCAACCATATACAGTACAGTTCAGTACGCAGTGAAACCAAACGACGTTCCTCCAGGACCAAGGTGTTACATACATGCAACAACATAAATTAACAACACAACTCTACCGGAACCAGCTAGCTAAGAGATCTAATTAGCTGACTAGCTCAGATATGACAGATTTACATTTTTACATCTTTTAAAGAGACAACAATAGACAACAGACAATAAAATGCATGTGAAAATGTGCAAACAAAGAGCTACAGAGTGACATTTATGGTTGTTTTAGGTCTGCCAAAGTATACCCTGTGTGGGAACATTGGTATATATTAATTATAATAAATTGCAATTTTGAGATAAAAAAAAAAAGAGATTTATTTTGCAGCACTGGCTATAAGTTCCCTTACAAGTTTTTGGTAAGAACCTCATATGGGTGTGATGGTCAGGGTGAACATAATTTTAGACCAATAGAGTCTTTCCACTTTGTCATGAAAAACACTTGTCTATATGTATATGAAACTAGTTATTTTGTTATCTTTTGTTAGGATGGAAAGAGATGATCTAACAGCAATATGAACCTTTCTGTAGTGAAGTTTACATTTTCCTCCGGTTTAGTTTGTTTTAAAGTACTCCTTGTACTTTTTTTTTTTTTTTTTTTTTTTCAAACTAAGACTTGCAGGTCTTCAAAGTGTATGTTAAAATTACTGTTCTAGCTGAAATACATTTACTGCATTTCTATTTCACACTTTTTTCCAAATGTTTCCTTAAAACCCCTTTGTGGAAATCCATTTTTCGAGAATCAGAACACAGGGACTTTTTTAACCCACTCAAGTTTGTAACATTACTTAAGGCATTCCTTACCTATTTTCAAGGCTTTTCCAATCTGACAAGGAGATAAAAATAAAAAAAGAGAAAAAGGTTTATTGTATATTTGAGTTTTTATTCACAAAGTTCATCCTTACAAAACTTAAAAGACTTCACTAAGAGCTGAAGAAGCATGGCTTAGTAGTTAGCTGAAACTGACAGACCATATATGATAGGCCCATGCCAGTTATATAAAAATTTAATTATATGATGAGTCCATATCAATCATATTTTAAATTTATGAAATGACACTCTTAGATCCGCACATTATGGATCTGTTACTACTAAAAGCCCATGGAATTGCCTTGCAAGGTTTCAGTCTGAATTATCAGCCTTTTCACTGATTATCTGCTGCCATGGGTAATGTAGGATTACACTGTAATCCCTGTGTCATGGTATAGTGTATCAGAGACTAGTGAGATCAGTCAGAAGAAAAATGTTTAGTGAACCAGAATCAATCAATATATGTAAGGGAGGTTAATCCTTTAAGGTGAAAATGTTCTTCCTATAGTATTCCTATAGTTACCAGGGATAAAATAACCAAAAACAGCTCTTCCAGTTTTTTGAAAAAATAAAATCAGCACAAACATGGTACAACGGGCTGAGAGTGTACTGTATGTGGAGAGAAAGAGTGAACATGTAGAGCAAAGATTATAAATAATCAATACAAAGTTAAGTTTATCTCTTCACACTGCTGCTCTCATACACCGTTAGAGGGCGGCGTAACACCCTTGGAGACACTAGCACTATCTGTTTGCTGATGTCCATGATTGCAATATGATTGATGTGAGAGTGCAGATATGTCACCACTTGCTGCAAAAGCAATCTGCTCGCTTGTTTTGGGGAATAACTTGCAATGAATTGACTTCTGACTGAGATGCATGAAAAAAATGTGTACTGTATATTTTAAATAATTTTTGATGTTTATTTTTTTTCCATTTGGAATACAACATCCATTTAGATTTCATAATAAAACAACATCCATGAAATGCATGTATTATTTTCATAAAGATACAGAAGCCCAGTTGTGGTGTAAACACATACTCGTGCTTGTGCAAGTCTGTGTTTGTGTATTTAGCTTTAATATACACAGTGTAATCAAGATTTGTAATTATTTTTTAGTCTAATTAGCGATGTAGTGTTAAGGACTATTTTGGCAGGGTTTAAAATAGATTCGTGAAGGATCCAATCCTTCTTTATCTTTCTTGCCATTTTGTTCAACACAATGTCATATAGTATAAACCCCTTCTTTGTTTCTTTGGCAGGTTGTGTTGAGTGTGCCATTGTTCCCCACCAGCCCCAGTGGGATGGTGCTGCATGACAGCAAGGGCATGGCACTGTAGCCCCCTCTTATTCACCTCTCTGTTCGCCTGTCACCATCACACCAGGCCAGCGCCGTGGACCACAGACAACGCTCTTTCCCTCCATGAGCATGTGAGTTATCAATGCTATCAGGCTGTGACACAACTTTTGAGCGCTGTGGTTAGTTCTCTAGATGTTTTAAATAACATTGCATGTACTGATGATGATTTCAGGTGCTTGGTGAATATCCACCAATCTTTATGAGCTGTAAATTTGTCAAGGTAATGATATCCAGGTTAAGGGTCAGCGCATGTATATTGCTAAGGTTGAAACTGCAGATACTGGTGAGGCGGCAGTTAGATGTGTACCCTCTGTGCCAAGAGATATAATGATGAATGATACAAGATGCACATTTTTTTCCCTCAGGCTAAATTTTATTCAAACAGTTGAAGACAAACTAATTACACAGAAATAGTTTGAACAAATAATAATAATAATAATAATAGTAGCAATAATAAAATAAAAACAACATGGCTGTCAGTAGCATTAAAAAAAAACACTGCTTGAACTGCAAGTGCACCCTCTTGTGGTGTTCTGGTTAAGTTAATAGATACGTGAGCTATGGAGAAATAATATGCAAAACAACACAACAATAGCAAAACTTAATAACAAAAATTCTTAATACAATTAGTTTAAAATTTCTATTTATTGTTAAATATAACTGGGGAAAATTTGTGTGAGTATTTTATGATGAGTGGAGAGTTGCGTATAAAAACATATTAAATATAAGCATATTTATTTAAATAGAAAAAATACTATAAAGAGAGTGCATCATAAAGAGGGAAACAGTTGTATAACTGAGTGTTTTGGCACACGTTCTATGTTCATGGTTCTTGGTTAGGTCATAAGTGATTAATATAATAATAGTGAACCGTAATCGAATTATTAATGAATTACCATCTAGATAGCATCTCAGGGATTTTAGACCAGCCCGAGTTGGTCACTTATAGCTAATAAGCTTATTTTAACATAATTCATCAGATGAAAAAATAATAATTAATAATTTTGGAATAATTGAGATGATTTATA
This sequence comes from Clarias laeviceps, assembly GCA_030014305.1. NCBI lineage: Eukaryota > Metazoa > Chordata > Actinopteri > Siluriformes > Clariidae > Clarias > Clarias laeviceps. The sequence goes on along the minus strand of JAQMYJ010000012.1, from coordinate 28,371,992 downwards.
GGCATCTTCTTAGAAAATAAATATAACAAAGTATAATAAGAACCCAGAAAATATTTGTACACTATCAATTCAGGCAAATTAAAGAGGAATATGTTATGATATTAAGAAGGAATGTTGCTTCGTACCCTAAAATAAGGGAGCTAATTTTTAAGTGAAGAAGTGCAGTCTGTAATCTAGAAACTATCCAGTTATGGGGAAGCTAATATATAAATATGGCTTTGGGTCGCTTAGGCAACGAAATAACACAGATTCATAAGATCACGTGTTGTTATGGTTGTTTCTGTGACTACTACTACTACTACTACTACTAATAATAATAATAATAAGCATATTTTGCATGCTGCATTATTGGCGACATCATTACCATATTCCGGGCACAGTACAGTTTAAATGTTTTAAAAGTAATGATAGCTTTGGTTCTACATGATGTATCAGAAAACCCAAATGTACAGTGTGAGGTCTAAAGCTTCCTCCGCTCACGGCAGGACTTCTGTATATGCGCAAGGATTTGCGCTGCTTTAGTTTTAATAATTAACATCCTTTGTTCAGGAAAAAAAAAAGGATGTTCACTGTGTTTTTTGCTGCAGAGCACGTCCGACAGTCAGTATGCTCTTCTCATTCTTTTGATGGCAGATGGCATCCGCTGCATTTACTGCCTCTCACTACACCGCACTCGTGTTACTGTTCTTGTACCTGTTTATTCTTCTAGGGCAAGAAGAAACTGTCCACTGCAAGTTAATCGAAGGCAGATGGAAAGATTTTTTAAAAAGGGTGTGCGAACATACTTGGGCGGCCTGCCCAAGCATACTCTTATGTGTGGGGAAACACCGTCCTGCATCACACCTCCTGCGAATGTGACAATTGTGCATGCGCACATCGCACTGTCGATGCTGAAACGATGTATCTTGCTTCCCTAGTCAACATTCTATTTATGGTCAACAGCATTTATGCTTATTTATTTACATTTTTCTAAAATGGGGGGAAAAGCAACCTTCACAAGAGAGTTGAAAGCCCTATGTAGACTTTTTTTTTTTTTTTTTTAAATACTTGAGTGCAATAAATATTTTTGGTTGAGGAAATCTTTCCCTTTGCCACTTGTAAATAAGGCTAAATCAAATATTTTTTAAATAAACTTTAAAAGTTTAAACAATGTGGTGGCTGGGTGGATCCCTCTGTTTCTTAAGATGTGTTTTGAATGCTGCATTCAACCACTACAGAATTTGAACTTCCAACATGCATCGTGTGTGTGTGTGAATTATAGAATTGTTGTTTGACTTGAGGTTTACTGTACTCTTAGGTACATCCCTGTATATACTGAATTAATATGGGGGTGAGATATGGTTGGAATTTACATGGAAGATCACATGATGTTACAGTAAGGTGAAACATTCTAGGTCTAGCACTGGTAAGACAAAAGTAGGATGTAGGAATGTTTTTTTTTAAAGTAGGAAGTTTAAAAAAAAATAAGAAGAAGAAAAAAAAGAGCTAAACACTTTGGTGTACAAGCATGGCACTGTTTTTCTGAGCATGTAGCCCTTAAAAACCAGAGGATTTTTATCCATTTCTTTTGCATTACTATGTTTTAATAAATATACTGTATATGGGTCAGGATTGTGCAATATTGAGTGACATATCTTTTTTTTTTTTTTTTTCAGCACAACATATGCAATATGATAAACTGAATTTTATTTCATTTTAACCATCTAAACAAACATGACTGAGAAGAAAAAATGACAAGGCAAAGAAATGGCACAGATTCACAAGATCATTTGTTTTTATGGTTGTTTTTGATTGATTCTGTGACCAATAATAATAGTAATATTTTATGCTTCTCATGCTATATGTTGTATGCCAGGAATATACAATATACTTTATGTGTGGGGAAACATTGAATAGTTACAGCAGGTTTGGAATGTATTCTCACCCCTTTATGTTTTTGTGCACTTTATTATGTTGGAGATTAAATTTTAAATGGGTTTCTACAAACCATTAATGAAAATGAAAAAACAGGTTTTAATGCATAAAAAAAAAAAGGTAAGTAATCAGTAGAGGTGGGGGGGGGGGGGACAATAGGGTTATGAATCACGATTCTTTTGTGACTCCAAAATCGATTGTTTTAAAAAAAAAAAAAAAAACTTTAATGTTTATAATTGAGATTGGTTGATCGGCCAGTGACCAGAAATGGCTGGTTTTCAGTTTGTTTGGCTGTGACAGTGATCAGCTGATCAGCCACAGATATAAACGTTTCTGTACAGAGCGCAGAAGCTTCCGTTTAGAAAAGGCGGGGATCCCCCCATTACACACGTTTATACCAGTCTCAAAACACTGTGAGCGCTAATTAGTCGAAAGCGCGGCCTTAGAAGCCCCGTGTGCCCTTATGAGAAGATACAGGTGCCTGTGCGCGCAGCCGCTCAACTCGCCCGCTCGCTTTTGAGTTTTGAGACTTGAGAGGTCTTTATAATCCTACAAGTAAACTATTTAAACTTTTTCATCCTGTGTGGTAGAAGTGAATTATATATACAGAGATATATGCTGCTCAGTAAAATGTTAAACTTTTGTAGTTGAAGTAAGTTTGTATTGTTTAAATGCTGCGCTTGGTATTTATGTAAAAAAAAATGTTATAAGGAAGGGGGTACATTTTAATTAATTGTAAAACTTTTTTAAAAGTCCTAAAATTGTAATAAAATTGGGTGAAAAAGTAAAATCAAATCGGATATTTATAATATTGTGATACTTATAGAATCACAGTTGTAATCGATTTAGCACCCAAGAATCGTGATAATATTTTATTATCGGGAGGTGATTGGTGATTTCCATCCCCACAGGAGGTATATCCATATATAAGTAAGATATAAGATGTATACTGTACATACGAAAGTAAAAGTTAGACAGATTATCAGATGGAGGCAAAAAAAAAGATAACTCGCCAAACATATTGGCACAAAAAAACTAACAAACATGATGTGAGCACATCAATCTGGAAAGGGTTATACAACAATTTTCAAATAAATTGGGAGTTCATTGTTCTACATTGAGAAAGATTATTCAAAAGTGGAAAGCATTCAGGAGAGTTGCCAATCAAAACTGCATCTGAACAAAGCACAAGGCTTCTGGAACCAGCTCCTGTGCACAGATGTTTGGCCTTAATGCCCAGTGTCATAGTTGGGGATAATCACAAATAATTACAGATACATTGAAAAGTGTAATAAATACACTTTTCATGAAACCTTAGCTAATTCTGAATATTTTCAGAATATTTTGAATATTGATGATGAACATTGGGTCCTGCACACATCAACCATAGTTGCTCACACTAACAGAACCATTAACCTCCCTGTAAAATAATCTAAATGTTTGAAATGTTCAGTGTGGGCAAACTATGGTGCAGTTTCCCCTTACACTGACACCAGCAATATGGGGTCAGAATTGTGCAGTATAGAGTGACATATTTTTTCAGTACAACCTTGTTAATATCAAGAACTGAATTATTTCATTTTAACCAACTATTGTTTGAAAATTGGTCACATTAACCAAAGAAATAGTATAGTTTCATAACATCACATAGTTTTTATGGTTGTTTTTGGTTGTTCCTGTTCCTGTACTCTACGTTATTGCAATGTCATTCCCATAATCCGATGGCAGTAAAATTAACATATTTTAAAAGTAGTGATAAATTTGATTCTACATGACGTATCAGAAAACCCAAATGTGATGTCTGATGCCTCCTCCATCTAAATTCACCAGCAGGAGTTCCTTATAAGCAATTTTTATGCTGAAAATTATTTTATAATTTTAATTTTTTTTAATCGGTCATATTGAGCATTGCTTTGTTGCCGCTCGGATCCGTGCCACTTGAGTTTTTTAGGGGTTATTAATCTTCCCGGGTTTTATAAAGAAGAGTAGTTCACTGTGCGAAACTGTATATCTCTGCAGAGCAATGTGCGACTGTCAGTACGCCCTTCTTATTATTTTTACCACAGCTGGCATCTGCTGCATTTATTGCCTACCGCTTTTGCAGTACCTCATGCACCTGTTTATTCCACTAGTGCGAGAGCAGTGTACTGTCTGCTACTAGTTAATCAATTGCAGATAGCATTGTTTTCCCAGACAGATTTTTTAAAAGGGTCAGCCAGTGTATCGCCCAAGTAGACTCTAGTCTAGTCTAGTAGGCACTATCCACTGACCTTTTACCCTTTACTGTAAAACCTCTAGAAATAGAGGTTCCACATAATCCTAAGCTCTCATCTTATCTGGAAGAGCAGCGTGCATTTTCTCTCTCCCTGCACGGATTGTAGCACACAGTTCCAACAAGGAAATGCAAATTCACTCACACTCAGTCTCCCTCACCCTACCCCTCCTCCTCTTCTACATCTACTTTTCCACCCCAGGAATGGTAACTCCGTATTTTCCGATCTCCTTGACAGCCTAACTTGGAATTTCTTCTCAGAAACTCTGGAATCTCTTCAACCCAGAGTTGAGCAAGTGCTGTTGCATTGGCAGCGCTACACAGTTAACACTGTAGAGGGTACACATTCTCTCTGTGCTGGTTAGGAGAGATCACCCGAGAGCCCCACAGGATAGAGATCCCAGGTTTCTCAACCCACACTGCCAAAGTGATTCATTAACCAGAGCTCACCTTTCCTGAGCTCAGTGCGATCAGCTTTGTAACACAAGTGAGTGCTTGTGAGAGCAGCCCCCTTTCAGATTTCACTTCTCTTATGTTGTTGTGGCTCATTTAACTGTAGATTGTGTGCTCTTCTAATGTATAGTTTGGGTTTGAAGAGCTCCCGTGGTTGCAGTTAGTTGGTTGGGAAGCCTGCAGGGACATGGCACATGTTCTACAGAGTGAGTTCAATGACATGTAGGAATCTCTTCACGACTAGATATGTTTCAATCCTGGTGTTTAAATGCTATCATAATGGAACCTGCTGTGTAGAAGGCGGGTTTGTTTTGAATGCACTTTGCACAGCTAGATTGAAGTGTTAAAGCAATTTTAACAGAATGTCCTTTATAATCATTGCTGTGGTTTTTGTAATTTGGTTTCTTTATTGCACTGCAAGTATATTTTATACTAAGATTAATTAAATTAAATTGACTGAGTAATTAAATGTAGCTCATTCCTTATATTAGTTTTCTCACTTAAAAATCAAGGGCAGCATTGAAACAAAACAAAAAGACTTCAAGTATAAGTTTAACTTAAAATTGAACAAAAAATATTGATGCTGGCAATGGCAGCCTCGGCACAACACTCTCTAATCACTTTATGTAACCTTTACTATACAAACTTCGGATCCCCACCTTTATTTCATCTGTAAAGTTGAACTGAATGTTGTGTAAATACTTTGCACAGTGTTTTTGTACAGTGTTTTTATGTTAGTCTATACTCTGAGAGCACCAAACAGCCGGAACCAAATTCCATGTGTGTGTGTCAACATACTTGGCAAATAAAACCCGATTCTGTTCTGAAAAGCTACATTTTTACTGAGCAGCACATATCCGCCTTACTTATTATTTCTACACAAATTTAGCAAATAATTCACTCATAACACATGGGATGCCAGTGTGTGGGAATAGTTTGGAGAGCCACCTGTAGTAAGGAAACATTGACTTTTACGGCCTGCAAATGCCTGCAAAGTCTTGAGTGCGTGTTGACTGTGAGCACAGCGCAGACACTTTTTTTTCATTAGTGCACGTGTTTTGAGACTGGTGTATATGTGTGTAATGAGTGGGTTTGAGACTAACTCGCCCGTTGAGTTTGGAGAAAAAGGCCAATCGGAGGCTTTGTAAAGAGAAATATTTGATAATGTTTTTCTGTTGCATCATTCGAAGCTTATGCACTTGGTACAAAGTCCAAGTTATGTCCAAAGATGATCGGTCCTGACTAATGAAACAGAAAACGGCCAATTTCAGTCACTGGCTGATTGACTGCATCAGTCAGGTGCATCTCCATTATAAATGTAAAAACGATTCAGTTGTGAATCTTTTTTTTTTTTCTGTTTTTACATTCTCGATCTCCATCTCTAAAATGAACACATTCCATTACATTCAGTTGTGAATCGCAGTTCTTTTGTTTATACTAGGAAATATATACTAAGCACATACTAGGAAAATGTGATGGCTTTGTACATATATGCTGAAAGGGAAACATGGAAAAATGAAAAGAGTCCTTCAGAAACAGGTAGTTGCAATGTCTCCTCCTCGAGTGTCTTATTGGCTGGTGTTGCTCCTCCTCCAGTCCTAGATCAGCTGGTGGGGGTTGTTTCTCCAGTCTCTGCTCCAGGCTCCAGCACCACTTCTGTAGATTGAGTGGTCAGGGAGCTTGGTACAGATGATTACAAGGTTTCTTCCTAGTACCAAAACAGGGAGTTTTTTTTTTTTTTTTTTTCTTGCCACTGTCGCGCCGTCCTCGGCTTGTTCATCAGGAACAGTCTTATCACTTTGATTCATACACGTTCACATCTCGAACAAACTTAAATAATTATTTTGATTGTGTAAAGCTGCTTTGCGACAATGTCAATTCTTAAAAGTGCTATACAAATAAAATTGAATTGAATTAGCTGATCGCACCACCCTCTGTAGAGCTCGTCTGCCCTGCATGCTTCTGTTACCAAACTAGGTTGTGATGTTTCCCCTCAGGATGTTCTCTGTGGTGCAGGAGCAAATGTTAGCACCTGAGCACCTTTGAAGGCAGTCTAAAGTCTTTCAGGCATCTAAGGTGGTAGAGACGCTGATGGGCCTTCTTCACCATGTTGATGTGACAGGACCATGACAGGTTCTGCGTGATGTGAACACCAAGGTAAATGAAGCTATATACCTGCTCCACTGGGGTCCCATGGATGACGAGGGCCTGGTAGTTCCTCACCTGCTTTGTGCTAAAATCCACCATTAACTTTGCTGGCGTTGTTCCTTTGACACCAGTTCTTCAGCACAGGTGCTGCTGTTAGTTACATTCTGCAGCTTAAAAACTCCTCTTCAGAAACTTTTCAGTCTTACAACTTACAATAAGACACAATGCCTCTGCTCTGTAGGTGAATGGAGTCTCTTTCAGACCGAGCCAAACACCTCTCCGAACTCTCCATCCGTCTATTCCCTTTGTATCTTAATATGTTCATGTTTTTGACTGAGAACATAATGTGGTTTCGGCATGTTGAGATGCTTTTCATGTTTGATCAAAATCCTCTCTGCTAATTTGTAGTCTGACATAAATTATGGACTTTTAATAGAATGTCCCATCTTCACCTCTACCAAAGAGTGGGGAAGTGCTGCACGGATGGTGTTTCTTTTCCTCTTCATCATTGCGCAGTGCTCACACACTAGCATGATGAGAACAGGTTCCATGTACATTGCTTGGAGACTGGAAAACACTGTGAATCAGCAGTGTCTGATATCAGTCCTCTGCTTGCTTGTGTCCCCAATAAGCAAAAACGCAACCATGTGATTATTGATCTTCTTTTATATATTTTTTTAATATAAATAATTTGGAATTTACTCATCCTCATCAGCTTCAATTTTAGGAATGTTCATAGGGTGTAATCATTAAAACCCTCCTCTTTAGTTGATTTGTCAGTATAGGATTACATGCTAAACCTTGTTTTTTCCCTCTCCTACAGCTTTGCATGAGCTCAGAATGAGTGCCTCAGGAGAGAGTGCCCTCGACCCCCTCACCCCAGAGTCACGCAAAAGGAAAGGCTCTCCTTGTGACACCTCTGGTCCGAGGTACGTGTGAATGGCTCAATGTATAAGTCTGCCAGTGAGAGTTGAGTGCCAACAAGGATTTGTTTATGGTATCAGATTTGGCAGTATTAGATATATTTTTGTGGAATTAGTGGAATAATGTTTTAGATAATGTGTAAGGTATAAGGATATCTGGGTGAGTCTGTGTTTTCACAAGGCCTTGGTGAGATTGATGTAACCTCCTGTTTCTACAGCAACACCTGATCAACACACTGCGTCTGCGTGCAACCTTGGCAATGCACTGACCTACTTTCTCAGCTCCTGTTTTCTCTACTCGGATACATATATACACACATACATACATACACACATACACATCTATATTCAAATACATATACTCAGTCACCTCAGATAAGCTCTCCTCTGGTCCCCTGGTAAAAAAATGCACTTCTATGCTGCCTAGGAAAAAAAATTGTCGCCATTTTAGAAGGGTCAAATCATTGGGCTGCATCAAGTAAAGAAAACAACTAAGGAGATTTGAAATTACTGGAACTGGATTAAGCACTCTACAACACATTATCAAAACCTGACAGGATATTGCTGAACATTCAACTTTGTAAACACCAGGTGAAGTTGCACATAGTTTAATAGTGAAAGTAAGACCATTTCCATAAGGACACAATGTGATGAGAACTCCGCATCTTTTCAAACTGCTTGATCATGCACAGTTGGGGGCGGCATAACACAGTCGGAGGACAGCGCTATCTGCTCCCTTTGCGTGCGTGAGCTCACAGACGCCCCTGATTGGCTGTAGCACTAATTACCCCTCATTCCTCCCCTCTGAGAGAGCTCGGCCAATCAGCTCTTTCTAGACCTAAGGCTGTGAGAGGTTACAGCATCACCCAGGGATCGAACCAGCGATCTTCGGATGATAGGGCGAGCACTTTACCACTGCGCCACTCGGAGGGCTCTCTTGTTCTCTCTGATCTCAGCTTGTGTGCAAACCTGGCCAAGAAATTGTATAACAGACGTCCTTCAATCTCACTGCTCCCTGATCACCCCTGATATGATTTTGCTTTTGTTTACCCTACAGCCCACCTTTGTTTTTCTGAAAACAAGAATATATGCAGCATATATACACATACACAGTTGCAAGAAAAAGTATGTGAACCCTTTGGGATTACGTGGAGTTTTGCATGAATTGGTCATAACATGTGCTCTGAACTTCATCTAAGTCACAACAATAGAAAAACACAGTCTGCTTAAAATTATACTACACAAACATTGTGTTTTCATGTTTTTATTGAACATAACATGTAAACATTCACAGTGCAGGGTGGAAAAAGTATGTGAACCCCTAGCCTAATGACTTCTCCAAGAGCTAATTGGAGTGAGCCAACCTTGAGTCCAATCAGTGTGATGATATTGGAGGTGTTGCTGAAAGCTGTCCTGCACTTTAAAAACGCTCAGCCTTGATGTTCATGTGTCCATGGTAAGACAGACTGACTACAAATGGAGAAAGTTCAGCTACTCTCCCTAGGCTTGGTCGTCCTGTAAAGATGACTGCAAGAGCACAGCGCAGAATGCTTAATGAGGTAAAGAAGAATCCTAGAGTGTCAGCTAAAGACTTGCAGACTCTGGCATATGCTAACATTTTTGTTGACACATCTACAATAAGGAAAACATTAAACATGAATGGCGTACATGGGAGGACACCACGGAGGAAGCCATTGCTGTCCAAAAAAAAATGTTGCAGCACATTTGAAGTTTGCAAAAGAGCACCTGGATGTTCCACAGCACTACTGGCAAAATATTCTGTGGACAGATGAAACCAAAATTGAGTTGTTTGGAGAAAAAAAAGGCACAGCACACCAACATCAAAACCTCATCCCCACTGTAAAATATGGTGGAGGGAGCATCATGGAAAAATGAATTCCAGAGTTTATCAAGACATTTTGCAGGAAAACGTAAGACCATCTGTCCGCCAACTGAAGCTCCGCAGAGGATGGGTGATGCAACAGGACAATGACCCAAAGCATACAAATAATTCAACAAAAGAATGGCTTCAACAGAAGAAAATAAGCCTTCTGGAGTGTCCCAGTCAGAGTCCTGTCCTCAACCCGATTGAAATCCTGTGGCATGACCTTAAGAGACATTCCCAAGAATATTGCTACACTGAAACAGTTTTGTGAAGTTGAGTGGTCCAAAATTACTCCAGATCGTTGTGCAGGTCTGATATGCAACTACAGGAAACGTTTGGTTGAGGTTATTGCTGCCAATGGAGGGTCAACCAGTTATTAAATCCAAAGGTTCACATATACCAGTGGAGACGTGCAGAAAGCCTGTCAGCAATTATAGGAAGCATTTGTTTGCTGTAATAGCAATTAAAGGCTTTTCTCTTGATTATTGAGAAGGATATGAATAATTGTGGACATGACACTTTTTGTCCAAATGTAAATAAATGTAAGCTGAGAAATATTTTTTTCCACAATGATGCCTCTTGTATATCGTCTTATTATCTTTTGGGAGACGCCTGTCTCATTTCCGGTCAAAAAAAAAACTTGCTGATTGAATAAAAGTAACTAAGTCACAATTTGCCAGGGGTATGAATAATTTCAGGCTTGACTGTGTGTTGGTCTGTGTGTGTGTGTGTGTGTATTTCTGAAGCATGCTTGTATGTCAAAATACTCGTATATCAAAGCGAAATTGTATTCAGATCAGGCTGCATTCATGAGTTCACTTATTTACTTGACTACAATCCCGGGTTGCTGTGTCAGTCAAGGTCACTGATTGCGATCAAACAGTGTAACACAAAAGACTATTAAATTACCAATCAGGTCAAAGATTAGCAAATGATTTAGTTATACAACTCAATCACTTCTCATCTCTCTTCATCATTTATGGCGTTCTGCTGTCACTTGCTGTTATTTTCATGCAAAAAAACAGTTTTGCACACTGATTTTATTTTTGTTCGCTTAAACACTTACTTCATCAAACTCACACTTGCGTTGTGCTCAAACTGTATTTCCTGCACATGCTCAATATCACAACGGAATTCCAGCCAATCATAATTAATTTTTTTTTTTTTTTTTTTTACATCCCGGTGACCTGTTTCTGATTGACTCCTTTTGATGCTTTGTTTCCCCTCAATGTGTGTGTGTCAAAGGTTACATCTATATCTTTGACTCACAGTGAGATGCTATGTTAGGCATCGCGAGCCACTGCGAGTGACCGCTCAACATTCCGCGGGGTTCCGCAAGGGTCCTCGAGCTTCCGCGAGAACCGCCAAAAAATGTAACATTTAACATATGTTAAATGTCTCACACACACATGCGAAGAACTAAAATATATACTGTACTATTGTCTGATCAGAGACAGGCATGTGCCATTCTAATTGGGCTATAACTTAAATTATTAATTAATTAAACCTGCCGTGCTGATTCGAACTGTTACACAGAGACTAATTAATAAAATGATGATAATAATATAAACTAACACACTGATAAAGTTCTGTAGTTGTCCGAGTGAGCAAGTGCTACTTTAGTTATTTTTATGTATTTATTGTTAATATTCCATTTATGTTCAACTTTTCACTTTATTTACATTCAAATATGGAAAGATTACTTATTTTAATATATTTTATTTTAATACAAATGAGTTGAAACTTTTTTTTTTTTTTCTTAAGCGCAATCAATGTTTTTTGTTGGAAGAAAAAAAACAGAGAGAGAATTGTGTGAGAGAATCGTGATCTCAGTTCCCATGGAGAAAAATTGTGTGTTCACATTTTGTCAAGAATCATCCAGCCCTAATATATATACACTGTATAGCTCTAGAGGTTTTTTTGGCCTGACCAAGATGAGTTATTGATAAGTATTTCTTTGTTCTGTCCTGGCTGCAACTCTGTCCACACAAGCTTCTCGCATGTACAGCTATAATTTATAGCCTCAATAAAGTATTCTTAACAAAGATGTAGTTAATTGGAAGTCCGGCCACATGCTTGCCATCTTGAGTTCTACTTACTCATGCTTTTTTTTAATTTATTTTTTTTAAAGAAGCTGAGCTCCTAAGTATGGAAGAATGTCAGTGAAATGGGGACAAGTGAAAATGTGCCAAGTGTAACTACAACACAGCTCAATAAACAGCGGAACAGTGACTAAGTAACCCTTTTAGAGTGTTTTCTTTTTGTTTGTTTTGTTTTTAAACTTAAAATAACAAGCATGATATAACAAACACATTGGTTTCTTCCTCATATTTTCTGCCATGTGCCAGTCTAGATCCATAAAGTGTGCTGTTGTACCCAAGCACTTGCTTGCAATTTAATTAAGGCATCACTTGTACTTTAAATACTGTAATGTAGCGGCTTGGACAAATCAGACAGTAAACATTAGAAATGTTGAGTCAAAAATCACAATGGGCAAAAATCATCAGCCATTGAATCAACAGCTCTAGTCAGTAGTGGGTCTGTACTTCCTCAGCACATATAAGTGAACACACTCTAAACGCGAGGGTTGCTGCCTGCTAGGGTTGAGTCCTGTAGCTGCCTGCATCAGATTCGAAACAGTGATGCTTACCTGCAAAGCCAAAAGTGGCCCAGCACCCACTTACTTCAAAGCACATTTCACACTGTGCACTGCTCAATCCGATCTTCCAGCACTGCTTGACTGGTCCCACCATCTCTCAGGGATCGAGAAATACATGTACAGGATCTAGACTATTTTATGTTTATGCACCTAGGTTGTGGAATAAACTTCTTCCAGATGTCCTGTTTTTTGGGATAAAAAAAAATCCAACATTGCTTGACAAAATACTTCTTAGTCAATAAAGTACCAAAGTATTTGGAAATGGCAAAGCAATTATGTAAGTTGCTCTGGAGGAGGGCATCTACTAAATGCTTTAACTGTTTAGCCTAATTGTCCCTGATCAATTGTTGAGGGTAATAGGCCCTGATCCTAAAACCTAGATCGTAGTTTTTGTTTGTGCATCTCTGAAGTCTTGTTCTAGAGTATTTAAAGTGTTAATGATTTTGATTGTAAGCATTAATGCTAACAATAGTTTTTAATTGTTGTCCAACTGCCACCATCCTTATCATGTGTACATTGTTAGGTTTGACACGTTTCAGCTAAAAAAGGCCTTAATACTGTTTCATACTAATTAAATTAACATCGCTTATATGGAACAGCAGAATACTCTGCAAGAAAGTGGGAAGAGGTACAGCAAATAATTCCAGATTATATATGATTTATATGGTGATTAGATCATCTGTTTAATTGCAGAGAAAAAAGACTGTGAGGTGTCAGAAAAACAATAAGGAAGAAGTGGTAATGAAAAATGAAGACATGTCAGGTTCAGACAAGATGTATCTAATTTAGCATCATAACAGAGCTCCTCTACGGGAATATTTTGGAATCAGCCTAAAATTGATGGTTGATGTTTATATTTTCACTGGTGCAGTGTGTAGCACTGGGCTAAGTTTACTGAACATAGTTCTCCACCATCCTGCCTTATTTGGGATCTCCGGTTCCCAAAAACTTACTTGCTACACTGCTATACTTTCTACTTTAAAGTGCTGTTAGGTGTGTGTATGTCTGTGTGTTTGTCATCCTAGGTGTATTGCCATCTCTCATGGTGTTCTCACAAATAAATGAACAAATTAAGGAGCTGATTTGTCTTGTGTTATGGTCTGCAGCGGGGAAAAGTGGCGCAGGGAACTGGAGAGGCGCTACATCGACGAGGTGGCCGAGCTGCTGTCGGCTAACATGGGTGATCTTGCCAGCCTCAGTGTGAAGCCAGATAAATGCCACATCCTCAAGAGCATGGTTGACCAGATCCAGCAGATCAAGCGGCAGGAGCAGGGTAAGCTCACCTCAATTTCTGCTTTCGAAATCCCAATGGAGTCCAGCAATCCTCCACCATGGCTGAGATTAGCGCTTCACTCGTGGGATTTGTCCACTAGGGTCAGTCTGATAATTTAATATCGGGGAGGAGGTGTATATTGGGTTTACTCTCTAATAATTCCCAGAGTGTTTCTGTAATTACGCATTCTTGGTGTTCATGCCTACACTTATTTGGAGGTTTTGGTGAAATTCATAATTTAGTCTGTATAAATATTCCTGTCTACATTGCTCTCGGAGGCAGACGTAACTGCATGAATAATGAAGCAGAGCACAAACCAAGCATGAAGTCAAAGGAATTGTTTGAAGACCACCGAGACAGGATTGTCTCGAGGCACAAATCTGGGGAAGGTTCAAATCCAGGTCTACAGACAATTCCTTTGACTTCATGCTTGGTTTGTGCTCTGACATGAACTGTCAACTGTGGGACCTTATATA
>JAQMYJ010000012.1:28342789-28353688 GCA_030014305.1 Clarias laeviceps | reverse complement strand
TGTTCGGAATGGGCAGAGCCGTGCATAAACTGTTCGGAATGGGCAGAGCCGTGCATAAACTGTTCGGAATGGGCAGAGCCGTGCATAAACTGTTCGGAATGGGCAGATCCGCAGGCTGCTACCACGCGGAGTTCTGAACAGGCACAGTGAAGAGACAGAGGCAAAGCCCCTGTGAAAGAGAGAGCGGCACGCAGCAGTTTAGCGCGCGCTCTCACGTTAAAGTGCACAAAGCACAAACTCTACTCTCTCTCTCTATAAATCCTCGGTAAGGGAATAAGCCCCGAGAGGATCTTTAGTTTTTGTTTTAGTTTCCAGAGCCCCGGCTCAATGTGTTAAATGTATACTTTGCTTAAATTTGATCCTAATAAGATTTTATTTTAATTTTATTTAAATTCATACTGTAATTTTAGTGCTGTGATTATAAATTCGTTTAACTACAATGTTTCACTTGATTTTATCCGATACTACGTGCACCTGTAAAGGAGCTGCGGCTCATTAATGCTTGAGAGAATGAACTAAGAACTAAGGTGTCGGTCTGTAGTTATATAGCGCCACTCAGCAGTAAAAGCCAGCAAACCCAAATGCTGTCGTTGTGAGGCGCAGCGGTAAAACCATTACACCGCGTGAGTACCATCTGTATGTCATGTTCAGGATACTTCTGGCAAAACTAGTCATTTTAGTCAGTCTTGTTATAATCTTTAAAATAAGAAAATGTTTTCAGTATTACTGTTAATTAGTAGATATAGATGTGATGAAATAAGTTTATATGTTTAATAGTTAACATAATTGTATAGGTAAATATTTTTTGGATTGGTAATTTTTTAGACAGACAGTAATTTCAGCTGGGACTGTCCAGATGTTTAGAGGAAGCTGTACGTCATGTAATGTCTAACTTCATGTGATGGTCTGAGTGATAAGGAAGGTTTAGGAAGAAGAATGATGAGAAAGAGAGGATGTATGAGGTATTTTGGTGCTAATCGTGAAACATTATATATCTGAGTATGCAACATCTCACTGATGTCTCTGGAGCTTTTGTTTTGTTTTGTTTTCAAGCTTTCATACCATGGTGGTGAGAGGGGCCACAGGGGTGTGTAAGAGAGTGACCAATGGTGGTGCAGCTTCCCCCTGACCTGGCAGTTTAAAAGAGGGGCCTCTCACTCCCTCATGGAGTTAGCATTGTTAGACAATGACATGTGTTGGTCCCTGCATATTTTTCTCCTGCACCTCATGTATTTGACTGCCTTAACAGCTACTAATTCAGTCTCTGTATACGCTAACCTTGCTCAGTTAAATTGTGACTCTGAAAAACATGATGCTGAACTCTATATGGGTGAACTGCTCCCACCAGGAGCTGTTAAACATGTTTATCATCTTTAAGACGGACGGTGATAAACAATAGAAATGTAACAATGGGCCATATGAATTGACCAAGGAAATTACCCCCCCCCCCCCCCCAAAAAAAAAAAACAGTATAAGTAATGTTATCAATGGTAGTGATGTGTAGTGAGGAGGATGAATTAGGTGGTTTCTCAAGAATGCTAAAAACACAATAATTGAACAGTGCATTTGTCATTATTTTCGGTCTTTTTTTTATTTTTTATCTACTGTTACTATGAGATTCATTTCCTTAGGTGCGGTTACGGTTTTGGGCCACATGATGGCAGTGTGGGGAAAGAAGACGAAGATTTAGTCAAGTGGGTTGGTATGCTTTCATGTCAAAGGTGTCTAAGACTCACTTTGTCAGACTTAAGAATAAATCTGACTTATGAGCGTGCTCCTGGAATCGAACCCGTTTATAAGTCGGTGACTACCTGTATTCATTTGTTAATCACTTTACTTTTTAATTTTCCTGTTAATCCATGTGTTCATCAGTTTATCACTAATCCCCATGTTAAATAGTTTTTTGATATCACGGTACTTACGTACTGAATCGATTAGTACAGTTCCCCATGTTCAGTTCTTCTTTACTAATTCCTTATGTCATTTGTTCGTATTTGCCCCACCCCTGTTAGTTTTTTAAGAGACCTTCTGCTATGCTCAGTACATGTACATGTATGTGGTATGAGAAAATTTGAGTTTTCATTCTTCACCTTATTATTACTATTGAAGAACAAATAGCAATATAAAAAACTATGATATAACATTTGCAATTAAACCTTTCAAGAAGGAGTGCTGTATTGCTAGATATAGCACTGTACCATATCCAGTAATATACACTATATGGACAAAAGTATTTGGCCAAACCTGCAGTGACATTGTATCCAAATACATATACAGTGAAACGTCGGATTGCAAGTAACGCGGTTTGCGAGTGTTTCGCAAGACTTTCGCAAGACTTTCGCAAGACTTTCGCAAGATTTTGACCTGGGAAACGAACAAGTCTTGGTTTACGAGTACCGAGTATCATGTATCACAAATGCGCTTCTTGTTTTGACACCGAGCGTTACGTGATCACAACTGAGCCAACGGTTTTTCTCTCTCTTGCTCTGCTGAATTGTGGGTAATTGTCTCCCTTGCTGGGTCTTAGCGCACGTCTCTTACTGGTATAATCAACATCCGTACACGCGTGTACTGTTTACTAGAACATTGTGACCTCATGTGTGTGTGTGCATAAAACATATTTTATTTTGTGTCTGTATGCGTGTGTGTACAGCACGCGTGTAAAGCAAAAGCAAGTCTCATTAGAGACGTTAAAAATCCATTTTCTCTCTCTGCACAAGGCTGCTCTTTGTGTCCGTGTGTGCACGTCATTGTGAAAAGAGTGGAGAAAGGGTGTGTAAGACAAGGAGAGGGAGGGGCTCCTTACTTTAGCTTCACACACACACACAGCACCTGCGCGCACAAACGGAAACACTTATCTGTCGGAATTTATTTTTACTTTTTTTGTTAAAGGTAAAGTGCAAGTTAATTTGTTTTATTTTTACTTTATATTTTGTGTTAATTATTTTTTTGGGGTTTTTTTTTGGGCTGTGGAACGAATAATTTGAATTTTCATTAATTCTTATGGGAAATTTGATTTGGGAAGTGTTTTGGAATACGAGCCTGCTTCCTGAACGAGTTATGCTCGTAATCCAAGGTTCCACTGTACTTTAATATGGACTGAGTCCCCCTTTTGCAACTATAACAGCTTCCTCTCTTCTTGGAAGGCTGTCCACAAGATTTTGGAGTGTTTCTGTGGGAATCCATTCCCATTCATTCTGTAGAGCATTTATGAGGTCAGGCACTGATGTTGGATGAGAACAATCTCCGTTCTAGTTCATCCCAAAGTTGCTCGATGGGGTTGAGTTCAGGGCACTGTGCGGGCTACTCAAGGTCTTCCACAGCGAACTCATCAAACTGTGTCTTTATAGTCCTTGCTTTCTGCACTGGGGCACAATCATGTTGTAATAGAAAAGGGCCTTTCCCAAACTGTTGGAAGCATAGCATTGTCCAAGATGTCTTGGTATGCTGAAGCATTAAGATTGCTCTTCACTGGGGATAAGGGGCCTGATTGAAACACCTGGGGGGAAAAAAATGTTTTTTCCAAATACTTTTGTCCATATAGCGTAGCACGGCCCTAAGTGTCATACAAGTGTTCCACAAAGGCCATTTATTATAAACAGATTATGATTTATTTCTTTAATAAACCACTTACGCATATCCTTACATAACTGGTGGAACTAACTGCGACAGTTAATGTTATCAACAGGGGTGAAAGTAGTTGTAATTTATTACCGGTACTATGTAGTCACAAGGTGAGGAGACTTAAACATTGAGGTGGAGGACAGTCCTGTAAATCTCCTATTTTACAGTCCTGTAAAATAAAGTTTCTCTTTATTTTTCCACTTATTCCGCTTTCGTTGAGCTTCCCAGAACTTCCGGGGGTTAATTCCCAAATAATGTTAAATGGAAATCTTGCGATTTTACTAGGGTGTAAAATCAGTTGTCACACACACCAAATAATGCTCTTCATCAGAGGTTGAAGAGCAATTTGTGTTCAGCCTTGTGTTAGGAGCTGGTTAGCTTTGTAGCATTTAAATAAAAGAACATGGTTAGCCTTGCGATTCAGAACTTCCAAGCAATTATTAAGCAGCCACAGTGGATTTTTTAAGATGATAACTTCATCAAATGTGTTTTCTTGCTGAATGTGTTTCTGTGACTGGTTTTCAATGTGGTTTTTGGCATGGGTTTGCTTTCTCCTCAGTATGCCGGACTGTAACGACCTTCTTTCACCCATCTGTTGTAATGTCCCTTATCACAACTCGAGGAATGCCAGTTGTCCAATCAGGATAGGTTTGAATTAACTGTTGTATGAATATTCTAATATGTGTGTCATTACACATTAAATTAGTTTTAGATTAGTTTTAAATTAGATTAGATTAGTTTTAATCTGATCTGAGCCTAGCTGTTGTGTGATATTCCTGTATGAAGTAGATCTATTAACTATTATCTATTATTTTAAGAAACAAGCCTGATATGAGCTGTGTTCAGTTCCCCTGACATTTCATCTGTTACATCTGGCCTCTGAAACACAAAAGGCAAAGTCCACCACAAACATGATCCAGAGGACATGAGCTTTATTTGTGTACAGTAATTTGGTTTTAGTGCTGTGGGGTCAACTTCTTTGGTTGTTCTACTTTCATATCACTTTAGAACACTGTGAATAATTAATAGTAGCACCTTTACTTCCCACTTTCTTGGTTAATAGATTTAGTGTTCTCACTGTGTTGACTGTGCGGGCTATAAAGGGCGAGAAAATGAGCAGAATATCAACAAGGGTAACTGCAGGATCAGCAGCCCAGTCCAGTGTGATGCTTAGCCCATACTAAACAGCTAGCCAAAGTTAGTTAACATGAGTCAGTTGCTGCATTCTGTTCCTCAGTGTACTTTGAACAATTCGGCCTACGTCCTGCAGCCTGTTGCGGGAATGCTGAGTAACATTGTGCAGACCTCACTCCCTCCGTGCATCTCTATCAAGAACTATATAATTTTACTCACTCACTTACTCATCGTCTATACAGTGTAATCCTGTATTCAGGGTCATGGAGGGACTGGAGCCTATCCCAGGAGACTTTGGGCACAGGGCGGGGTACCAATCTGGACAGGGTGCCAATCCATTGCAGGGCACACCTACACTCACTACGGGCAATTTTGTGAACGCCAGTTACCGGAGTACCCGGAGGAAACCCAACAAGCACGCTATGACACTTATACACTCTTTCCATTATACTGAACTTTAAGAGTCACAGGAACTTTAAGTTAATAGGGAGTCCACTTTCTTTGTTGGGGACTCGGGTACAACATTTTTTTGTGGGAGTCTTGTGGGGACAAGATTTTGTCCAACAGTTCCAGGTGGCAGTAGGGGTCGGAATTTGCTGTCAACTCAGCAGTGCAATGTGTAGTATACTTTTTGTAATATATTAGATTTTGTTCCAATGTTGCTGCTAATATTGAAATTTCAGACTTAAACAATAAAATATATTGTATATATTGAATTAAATTATGATACATTTTAAAATGTATAGTATTGGAATGTACACTGCCCCTCCAAAACAGTCACCACCTGGATATACCTAAGCAAATAACAATATAGCATTGGGTAATTATTGCAATGAATAATGTGGTTCAGCTGGCAACAAGCTATTTACCCCTAATTGCTGCAGTGAGGAGCTTTAAATTTTTTAATCATCCTTGTTAAGAGACATATCCAGTGGTCATGGCAAAGTTGTTGCTCTTTTACAGAAGAGTCCAATTATTGCCCCGCATAGAAAACAACTAAAACGATTGCTGGAACTACAAAAATTGGGTTTAAAAAGTTTATGCAAGGATATTGGTAAACCATAATCTTCTGGAGGAAGAAATGACAATACTACGCTCACGCTGGAGACAAATCTGCGTATCAACAGGAGTTGGATCACCTGTTAGTCTGGTGCAATCAGAACAACCGTAGCTGAACATGCTCAAAACTGTGTAGATGACCGTGATTACTCTCCCTTACAATATAATATTACTCTATTACTCTCCTAATATTACTCTCCCTCACAATATCCAACAACCATGTGTCAACCATGAAGTCTTTCAAGTTTTTGGAAACTACCATTTCCCATGTTCTGAAATGGGAATGCAACATCAACTCCATCCTCAAAAAGGCCCAGCAGAGAATATACTTCCTGTGCTAACTGAGGAAATACAGTCTGCCACAGAAGCTGCTGATTGTTTTATACTGCAGTCATTGAGTCTGTCCTGTGCACATCCATCACTGTCTGGTTTGAAGCAGCTACAAATCAGGACAGTAACAGACTGCAGAAAGCAGTTAAAACTGACCTCTTTCCATGGCTTGTACTTTACAAGAACCAGGAAATAGGCAGGGAAAATATCTACAGACCCCTCACAACCAGGAAACAACATTTTTCACCTCCTCACTTCTCGCAGATGCTACAAAACTCTGCACACCAAAACTGCCAGGCACAGTTTCTTTTTCTGCAGGTCACCCGCCTAAACAGTTAAACTGCACTATATGCAATCTGCTGTAAAATTACTGTTATTTGTACAAATTGAACATCTGGTACTGTATATTGTGTAAAAACACCCCCATGCCTCCAACTTCCTACATTCTACTGCACATTATTACTTGCTGTTTTGCACTACTTATTATAGTATATGTGATGGACACAGGGGTACTTGCCCTACCTTGCACACTCACTTTATGTAGAATATCCCCCCCCTCCCCTTTATTTAATTTGTAAAGTTGCTGCAAGTTGTATAATTACTATGTATAGTGTTTTGTCTACAACAATTGTACAGATTTCTATGGTGGTCTGTATCTGAGAGCCACAAACAGCCGTAATTAAATTCCTTGTGTGTGAACATGCCTGGCGAATAAAACTCAATTCTGAGTCTAATTCTGAAAAAATGTAGTCAGAAAAACTTTCTGAATGAGCATGAGGGGAGATCACTTAAATGCTTTAGTAAGTCAAATTGTAAAAGAAAAAAAAACAAACAGTAGAACTCATGGCTGATAACAGATGCAGTGATGCACCCATCATGCCTAGTGCCTACCGTACAAGCCTGTGGCCGTCAGTGTTGTGATCTAGGGTTGCTTCTGTTGGTCAGCTGTAGGTTCAGCAACGTTATGTGCCCAAAAAATAAGGTCAGTTGACTACCTGAATATACTGAATGTCCAGGTTTTATGATCAATGTTTTTTTCTACCTAGATAGTACATGTGTTCTTCACTCCTCATTTGTCACTTGTGCCAGTACTGCATCTCTCATTGCATGTCCTCTTTCTGTCTCGTCTTTAATCCCATTTAAACTGTTCCTGTTACCAACGCAAAAAGTGAGTCTTGAGGCAGAGTGCCTTGCACACATCTTACTATCTTTGGAAAGCTATGGCACACGGCAATGCACATAAACACCGCATCTAAAGTTAGATGCTTCTTCAAGAAGTCGTTGAGGAAAACAAAACAAAAAAAAAAAAAACAGACTCAAGCTTCTACTCGATGCAGTTGTTGGAGAACATTCTCATGTGGTAGTCTGGCGGCTTTGATCTGAAAGATGAATGGGAAGATCAAGCACCTTGGGTGGATAATAATCACCAATAGATCATATAAGAATTTGGGTTTGGTGGGGACAGAAACACCAGCGTTGTGGATATTGCTTTGCTTTGCAGTCTTTTTTCTGAGCTGAAGTTCTTGTTGTGGTTGGCTTCCACTCAGGACTACTTGTGCACTAGAGAGACATTAGGGATTTGTCTTGTGTATGGCTTTAATCTATTCCCCTTTCAGGAGATGAATGGGAAAGTGTGGTGTATTTGTTCTTGAGGAAAGTACGATACAGAATGATTGATTACATGGCCCAAATACAAATACTAAGTAACTGCAATCAGACAGTATGTGACAGTCAGAGATTCGTATTGGCCGCTAGCCATTCTTGTAATATACTAAAATTCCTTATGTGTCCACAGAGAAAGTAGCTCTGAAGTCCCCTGATGATGAGGTGCAAAAGAGCGATGTGTCCTCTAGCAGTCAAGGCATGGTGGAGAAGGAGGCTCTTGGTCCTCTCCTTCTTGAAGTAAGTTGCATTACTTAGTTTTTTTGGTTTTGACTGCAGTTAAGATACTTAATGAGGTGTACCTTTTTAGAAGTGTTTGTCTGACAGGTGACAGATTATAGGAAAATTCAATATAAGCTTCCAGAACAGCTTGTCAAAGATCTCCTTGTCCCTGAAGCTTGACTATAAAGGTAAAGATAATGGTGAAGAGCACAATCCTAATATCTTCCATCCATTTCTCTTTATTTCCTCCAGGCCCTGAACGGCTTCTTTTTTGTGGTGAACCGTGAGGGTCGCATCGTGTTTGTATCGGAGAACGTCACAAAATACCTAGGTTACACCCAGGAGGAGCTAATGACTTCCAGTGTCTATAGCATCCTCCATGTGGGTGATCACAACGAGTTTGTACGCAACCTGCTCCCCAAGAGCCTTGGTGAGTTAGTTATCGTGTGTTTATCTGCTGCCACTCAACTAAAATATTATCAGGTTGGATTATACCAAGTGTGTGCGTGTGTGTGCGTGTGTGTGCGTGTGTGTGCGTGCGTGTGCGTGCGTGTGCGCGTGTGTGTGCGCGTGTGTGTGCGCGTGTGTGTGCGCGTGTGTGTGCGCGTGTGTGTGCGCGTGTGTGTGTGCAGTCAGTGGGGTGCCGTGGCCGCAGGAGCATGGTCAACGGAACAGTCACGTATTTAACTGCAGGCTGCTGAAGAGGCCTCCAGATGAGGCGGATGCAGAAAACCAGGAGGCGCGGCAGCAGTATGAGCTCATGCAGTGTTTCACTGTGTCGCAGCCCCGAGCAGTGCAGGAGGAAGGCGATGGTAAAACACACACTCAAACACTTGGCTTAAATTTAATAAATATGTTGGTGAACATTATTAATATGAGTGTGTGTGTGTGTGTGTGTGTGTGTGTGTGTGCGCGCACAGACCTACAGAGCTGCCTGATATGCATAGCGTGCCGTGCACCCAGAGTGCCACCCATTCCAGTCAGTATGGAGTCCTTCATCACCAAGCAGGACCCCACGGGTACGCTTTTCACTTCACTCACCCTGTCCTCATCCTGTCCTCATTCACTTCACTCACTGGCATATCGCCTGTTTAATTCTGTAATAGAAAAGAAAGAGAAGGTAGATTGTAGAGCAGCTATGGGTCTCGGGCCTTTTGCGGGAGGAGCAATTAATTTGTTTAATGAAGAGCGCTTTTTTTTTAAAGAACTGCTGTGTGTGTATCCTCCAGGGAAAATCATCTCCATCGAGACGAGTGCTTTGAGAGCCACAGGCCGGCCAGGCTGGGAGGACCTGGTCAGGAAGTGCATCTATGCATTCTTCCAGCCACAGGGCAAAGAACCCTCCCATGCCAAGAAGCTGCTACAAGAGGGTATGCATCCCTTCCCTGTCACTATTATAGAGATGTTTTAATTGATCCATATACTGTATTTACAAGAACATAAGAAGGTTATGCTTTCACTGATTGGCCTACCTTTATATACAGTGCCTTGCAAAAGTATACCCCCTGAACATTTCCCCATTTTGTCATGTTACAACCACAAACGTAAATGTATGTTATTGGTATTTTATGTGATAGACCAGCACAAAGAGGCACATAAATGAAAATGGTAATTGCCTTTCAAATATTTTTACAAATTAAAATCTGAAAATGTGGTATGTGTTTGTATTCAGCTCTAAACTAAACTAAAAACCAGTAGAACCAATTGCCTTCAGAAGTTACCTAATTAGTAAATAGAGTTGACCTGCTGGAAGGGGAACCTCTGCCTCAGTCTTAAGTCTTTTGCAGACTCTAACGAGTTTTCAATTTAAATTTTATTTATATAGCGCTTTTTTTTTTAACAATGGTCATTGTCTCAAAACAGCTTCACAAAATTAAAAGAAGATATGGAAATGTGTAGGAGAAAGTAAAAATATATAGATCATGGTGATCTGATTGTCCCTGATGAGCAAGCCAAGGGCGACGGCGGCAAGGAAAAACTCCTTGGGTAGGCAAACCTTGCAAGGAACCAACAGGGAACCAAGGATGCTTATTTGGATCATAACGGATAGCAGGAATTTGTTTTTGCTGACATACTGTGTTAGGCAGTTGAAAGTTCAACGTAACCAACGTAATGGAGTCCAGTTCAGTTCGGCACCAGCATGGCACCAGGATGAGTCAGACAGGTGCAGAGGGCAGAGGTCTGGATCACTGGCAGCTTGGGAGCAGCTCCAAACCATCATGAAGCAGAATCCAGCTGGATCTGGTCCTTCTCTGGATGCCTCAGGATCCTCGCAGGGTTGGCCTCTGTCTACGGCCGCGGTTCTCAAAGTGTGGGGCGCGCCCCACTAGTGGGGAATACAGACATGACAGGTGGGGCGCAATTAACGGGAGGAAATTAGTGGAAAATAATAGGAAAGTACCTATTCTAATTCATGCTTTTCTTTATTGACAATAAAGATCGGACACTCGAAACTAAACAATCACACGCAAATGAATGGATCATTAATACAAGTAAATTAAAATAACATCAGAGAAAAAGTGGAACCTTAGTGCAACAATAATGGTTTAACGTCGGCATGTTAATTGCAGAGGAATAATATCTAAGGAAACATTCGGTATTATATATATGTAATTTCATTTATTCCAATGTATATGCTGATGTTTCTGTATTTTTGTTAATAATTAATATTTTGTCAGGCAGTACTAGTATGGCATTTCTAGTTTCCAGTGTGGCAACAAAGTTGCTTTCGGCGCTGAACAAAAGGGAAGATCAATATCGTTCTACGCTTTTTGTTGGTCATTGTTGCGTTGTAGAGAATAATGATGTTTATGCTTTTAAACATGTATAATTTAAGGCGGATGTAGCTTAAAGACAATGTAGAGAGGA
>JAQMYJ010000012.1:28286908-28300671 GCA_030014305.1 Clarias laeviceps | reverse complement strand
TATATTGTTTCTCAACACATTAGCTTTCAGCTGCTCAAATGTGTCAAATGACAAATGTAGGTTGCTTTCGAGAATGTTTTGTTTACTGATTTGATGTTTAGTGGTAGATATAGGTTTAGCAGGCCTGCAGACATAATAAATACTAGTATAATATAAATAAATAATACTAGTGATGAACAGAGACACAATTCCTTCATTTGGCCCACATAATCTTGGAAAACTGAATAGTAAAACAGCTTATAGTACACTTCTGCTCAACATTTTCACACTATTCAAAACATAGTGCACATAGGTGGCCTAGTGTCCAGCAGACTTTTACCCATCTGAAATGTTGGCACGGGAAACCACTATACAGTACAGTATACAATTAAAGTTAGTTAAATGAAAAGGAGTTTAGGGGCGATCAGAGAGAGTCAATAAGTAACTTACTGGACAGGACATTTTTACCTTCTCTTTATTTCCCTTTATCTGCTTCATGTCTTAATATTGTTCACTATGGGGTTAGATAGCTAACACAGAGGAAAAGGGTTTGTGAACAGTTACTTAAAGGTGTGTGTGTGTGTGTGTGTGTGTGAGAGAGAGAGAGAGAGAGAGAGAGAATTTTACCAACAAAACAGTCACACTTATTTTCAGTTATGGGAGTGAGGGAATTTAAATGCAATTAATTGTTTAATATATAAATAATTTTCCTGAATAACTACAACTACAACTAGTACTAATATATGTGTGTGTATGTGTGTGTGTGACGTCACCACCAGCTACAGCACCAATCTATGGAACTCCTTTTATGGTGTGTTTTTTTTTCTTCTTCTTCTGTTCAGAGTATCAGCAGCAGCCGTCAGTGATCTCCATCTCGGTAAGCCAGAGGTTTAACTCTAAACCTCTTCATTAATCTCAGTTTCAGAGTGATTACAAAAAATATGTATAGAGTATTTTGGTAAGCTATTAATACATTTTCATTGTGTATATGTAGGTGTGTTTAAGTAAGGCGGGTTTTTCTCTGGTTAGAGCTGCAGATAAGCACCCTGTCTGTGAATGTCGGAAATGAAAGTTGTATGAAAGATAGTGGTGTTGTTGTTTTTATTTAATAATAAAAAAGCAACATCACTGTCTTTCATACTACTTTAATGTGATTTAATTAACTTCAGATATGTTGTTTTCTGTTTTAAACCGGAGTAACTTCCGGGTTCGGGCTGGAGCAGCCGGTTGATCATGTGCACGCGCACGGCTTACAGCTTTAATGCGTTTACAGCAAAGTGGGAAAATCTAATTAAGTCTTGATTTGATTGATTGATAGATAGATAGATAGATAGATAGATAGCTGTGAACACACCACGCATTTTAAACTTAGTTCGCATATAGGCTGCTGATTTGCACTCCTTTTACACACCTCAGTGTAGATCAGAATAACGCCTTTAGTTCACACAGAAATACACTGTATCATTAACATCTGCACTCTACCTTATCAATTAGACATAATTAATACAACAGTCATTGATTTCAGCAAGCTGAAATGTTTGTGTTTGTAGCACTAATCTGTTTGTTTGTTTGTTTTGAGTCAGATATAAAAATGAATGTGGATCATGAAGTCACGCTTCTTGTGAATGAGATTCACAGACTTGGCCAAAGAAGTAAGTCCTTCCTGCTTCTAAATATTACTAATCCTTGCCTTACACTTGTAAACCTCTGATGGTCACACCCATACAGTATGGTCCCATTACAAAACCATGAGCATTGATGCAGACTTGTTCTTACAACTATCTCCACTCCACTCTCTTTAACTAGATGTTAGAATGTGGCTGTGGGATTTGTGTTCATTCACGTATTCTACAAGAGCATAATGAGCTCAGGTGCTGATGTTATTGAGGCTCCAGTTCATCCCAAAGATGATGATGGTTCATTGGGGTTGAGTTCAGTCAGGTCTCTGGGCAGGACGCTCGAGTTCTATCACTTCAGATTGTCCTTATAATACCACCATTGACTCTTCATAACTTTGGGCCTCTTACTGTAGATCCGGTTACAGGAGACATTCTATACAATTGTACATGCTTAACATTGTACCAACAGTTTTTGGAAAGAAAAAAAATTATATATGGTTCAGCGATGCACCTACTTTTGGTTATATAAAGTACTGTATGTATATGCATATTTTATGGCTTCAACATTAGCTGCTACATCTCCAGGTTAGGTAATTAATTAACCATCTTCAGAAACCTTATTATACTGGTCTTTAAGTCTAGTAAAAAATTGGCAATTATTTGGAAATATTCTGAAAAATACAATTATATTTACACTGTAAAATATAATATTTATGGTGTATACAAAAAAATGTATACACCGTAAGCCATGTTTTACGGTGTATACAATTATATTTACACCGTAAAACATGGCTTATTGGCGGCACAGTGGCTTAGTGGTTTGCACTTTTGCATTTTGCACCTCCAGGGTCTGGGTTCGATTCCCACCTCGGGTGTGTGTGCATGGAGTTTGCATGTAATCCCCGTGCTTTTCTCCTCCCACAGTCCAACAACATGCAGATTAGGCAAATTTTTTCGTTACCAAATTGCCTATAGTGTGTGTATGTGTGTGCCCTGCAATGGATTGACACCCCATCCAGGGTGTACCCCACCTCATGACCAAAGTCTCCTTGGAAAGGGTCTAGGCCCCTGTGACCGTGTGTACAGGATAAAGTGATATAGACAATGAGTGAGTGAGAACATTTTTAATAACTTTTACATTTTCTCCACTGCACAAGGCTACAGGACTTTCTTGAGGTGACTAATCAGAGCTTTTTGAACAAATAAAATCCAACTGAAAATTAAACTTCAACAGGGAGGGAGAAGGCTAACGCATACATCCGTAAAATTGGCTAGTGTTGCTATGCTTGATTTGAGTGCACTCCTCCTCCCTGAGAGTTCTACTTATGAATTCTTGATCTCCGGATGACAGGTGAATCTATTTCTATTGTACCACGTAGGAGAGTGTGCGCGATCATCACAAAATTAATTATATCTGAAGCTGATCCCAGTTATACCCAATCAAGTTGAAATTCGGATTGTGTGCCGATCGAATGGTGCAGCTCTAACACCTTAAGCACTAATTTCAATACATGAGCCCACAAAACATGACATTACTAATAATAATTGGTAAATTAATTGAATGAACGAAAGAGATGGTGAGGTTCTCTTGTGACCCCTTTCATAAAACAAGTGACCATCAAAGTAGAAGATTTTCTCAGTGTACTAGAGCTTTGATCAGACTGCCTGAAACACTGGCCTCCTAGAACTTGTGGAAATGAGCTGGAGCAAGGTTGGGACTGTACGGAGGATGTGGCAATTCCCCCAGTTTAACTCAAACACTCCTTGTATTACAGAAATGCCTATTCATTAACACTCTTACTTTTTATTTTATTTCTTTTTTTATTAGCAATCCTGCTAAATCAGTTGGAACTGAAGATGAGTTTGTTCCACCCACTGTACATTATTTAAGGCATCAAGCTGGAAACATTCTATCAGAACTAAACTAGGTCACGAATCCATCTTTCTAATATGACCTTTGGATTTAATTCTATATTATTTTGGTAAATCTGGTGCTTAAGTCTAACAGTAACCAAAGCTAAGTTAAGCAGGAAGTCAGTAAACTTTTTTATCGAGGGCTAATTATACACTATGATGCTTATGGATTCTAATTTTAAGAATTTTTTTGATAAACAGACTATGGGAATTATGTAGCAAGTAAGATTTTACTTTTAGCAATGTTTTCATACTATATCACTAGCTCCAAAAATCTTCAGATGAGTGCTTCTTTTTATTATTATTATTTTTAATATTGCAACACTTTTTTTATTTTAATTTAATTTAATTTTTTAACAGATGCGGATGGTAAACTCAGTGTCAAATTTGGTGTCCTGTTCAACGATGACAAGTGTGCAAATCTCTTTGAGGCATTGGTCGGGACACTGAAAGCAGCCAAGCGGAAGAAGGTCATCTCATTTCAGGGTGAGCTCTTGCTGCAAGGAGTTCATGACAACGTTGATGTGATACTACTACAGGAATGACCTGACAAGCAGTAGCCATGACCTAAGTCTTGCAATCAGAAAGCAAACACACTATGAATGTGTCTTCTTTGTATACTTTTATAAATGTGGTTTTGCTAACTGCTTTTTGACCAATTTTTTTTAACCAATGCCACCACCACATGACCCGCAAATGTTGCTATAGAATAATCCTTTAATTATGTTACTGATAACAACATGAAATGTTTGGGAGACTTAACATCAGCAGAAATGCCTATCTGATACTGTTCTGTAACCCAAGTACTTCTAAAGTACTTCTGAATCTGGCCATCAGGTAGCCTTGAGCCAAATGGTTAGTAACGTAAATGTTTTTGACAATTTTTTTTAACAACATGAAAAATTTACAATAACACTGTATGTAATATTTTAACACTGTATGTGACACTGTATTGATAATCTCAGGTGGTAAATATTTTTCAGCTGCTGGTTTAATTCATAATAAATGGTTCCATTTTGTCAAGTAGCTTGTGTTTTGTCTTTAAAGTAAAAAGATTTACGTCTTAATCTGTGCATAAAGCAAGTGCCAGTTATCACATGTGTAACCCTAGCTGCATTTTAATGGACTGTATTTCCTTTAATTTTATTGAAATCATTAGATTATAGAATCCAAGATAACTGTATACATGGACACTGATCTCAGTGTCCATGTATACAGGTCAATGCAAATGCAAAGGTCAATGCATTTGTTCAAAGTTTAGCTTTTCTAACATACGCCCAGTGGTTCTGCTAGCTGTGAAGCAAAATTCTGTTAATATGCCAGAAATTCAATAATTCAATTTCTGTCAATATGGCAGAAATAAAACCAATAGTATTAGCCTTTTTTTGGATAGATCCTGTCCTCAACATTATGATTGCTCAGAAGAATTCAGTCTCATCTATATAATAAATGTTGGATACTTGTACACAAGTATTCACAGCCTTTGCCATGACATTTAAAATTGAGCTCAGGTACATCCTGTTTTCACTGATCATTCTTAATACAGTATGTTTCTACAGCTCCTGTCTTGGACTCCACCTGTGGTAAATTCAGTTGATTGGACATGATTTTGAAAGACACACACCTGTCTATATAAAAGGTCCCATAGTTAACAGTGCATGTCAGAGCACAAACCAAGCCATGAAGTCTTAAGGAATGGTCTGTAGGCCTCCAAGACAGGATTGTATCTAAGGCACAGCTCTGTGGAAGAGTACAGAAAGATTTCTGCAGCATTAAAAGATCCCAGTGAGCACAGTGGCCTCCATCTATAAATGGAAGTTGTTTAGAACCACTAGGACTTTTCTAAAGTGAGCCGCCTGGCCAAACTGAGCGATCGGGGGAGAAGGGCCTTAATCAGGGAGGTGACCAAGAACCCAGTAGAACCAAGAGAGAAGAAACTTCCAGAAGAACAACCATCTCTGCAGCTCACCGCCAATCAGGCCTGTATGGTAGAATGGCCAGACAGAAGCCACTTCTCAGTAAAAGGCACATGACTGCTGCCTGGAGTTTGCCAAAAGGTACCTGAAAGACTCTTAGACCATGAGAAACAAGTTTTTTTTTTTTTTGTTGAAGCCCCTTTGGCACCAAGCCTTTTTGAGTATGATGTTACAAGATAGTTGCTCTTCTTGAAGGTTCTTCTCTCTCAACCGAGAAACACTGGACCTCTGTCAAAGTGACCATCAGGTTCTTGGTCATCTCCCTGACTAAGGCCCTTCTCCTCCGATTGCTCAGTTTGGCCGGGCGGATGATGATGGATGATGGAGGCAACTGTGCTCATCTGGACCTTCAATGCTGCAGAAATTCTTCTGTTCACTTCCCCAGATCTTTGCCTTGATGCAGTCCTGTCTCGCAGTCTACAGACAATACCTTGGACTTCATGGTTTGGTTTGTGCTCTGACATGTACTGTTAACTGTGGGACCTTTTTATATAGACAGGTGTGTGCCTTTCCAAATCATGTCCAATCAACTGAATTTACCACAGGTGGGCTCCAATCAAGTTGTAAAAACATCTCAAGGATGATCAGTGGAAACAGTATGCACCTGAGCTCAATTTTGAGTGTCATGGCAAAGGCTGTGAATACTTATGTACATGTGATTTTGTTTAGTTGTTTTTTTTTTTTTTTTTATCCAACAAACCTTTTCCATGTTGTCATTTTTGGGTATTGTTTGTAGAATTTTAAGGAAAATAATTGAATCCATGTTGGAATAAGTCTGTAACATAAAATGTGGAAAAAGTAAAGCGCTGTGAATACTTTCCAGATAACATGATGATGTGCCCTGTTGTGAAACAAAAAAGTTATCTACAACCATTTAACAGAAGGTTAATCAGTGTTAGATCAAATTATATTTAACTGTATAAGAAATAATATTCCGCCAATGAAACAGCTGTTCCGATGGAGTGACCATCATTTTCAACTGATCTGAATACCTGATATTTTACCCTAAAGAGCAGTCATATGACTTGGGATATAAGGTTTTGTGGAAGGATTAAATGTGGGATGCTATTCCAACATCAGTCAAAAGACAATTCATATCTAATTGAGTCACTGACTCAACTCACTGATAACTATAAATTTATCAATGTCTTAAACAGGAAGAAGTTTGGCAACATGATTTTTTAGTTGTCTTCTGCTTAATGCTGGTTTCTGAGCACTAATTCGGACATTGAGACCATTGCATGAGAGAATTCGACAAACTGTTCTATACAGGGGTTTCTGTTGAACAGTTGTTATGTAGCTCTGCTGCGGATGAAAATGGGCTTGCCCTGGACCATCCAACAAACGGTACTCTTGAACAGTTGTCTGCCTGACCTGGGCCTGTCATAAACTTCACCAGTTTCTTCAATCTTTTTCCTATCCTCTACACTTGTCATTTAGATACATTAAAAATGTCTGCCACCTCAGCAGGAGACTTGGTCTTCAGGCTCTTGATGATTAGTTGATGATTGTTGGTCTGTGGTTGAATCTTTGGCATGCTGTCAGGTCAGGATGCATTTCAAGTGAAGGTTGGGTGTGCTGGGGTTCTTCTTCAACACACCTGGGAATGTGTTAATTAGAGTATTTGTCAGAGGACTATCTCTAATCTGTGATGGGTTGAATCCTTTAAAGATATGACAAGACTTTTGTCTAAGCAAAGTCTGACCATTCTGTCCTAATTAAATAATAAAAAATCACAGCATGATAAGATTCTATTTTGGTAAAATAAGCGTAATCTAGACGCATTTGCCTTTCATATACAGTAAGCCACTTCTGATTCCAAATGATCAACTAGAAGTCAAGTTATTGTTTGTTGTTCCTACAACTTGGATATGCAACAGGACTTTTGTTAGGATGTGTATATTGCATCATGGGTGCTGAAGGACAGTGTCTTTAATTGTTTAACCTTTCCTTTATTATTTAGTGCTTTCAATTATGTATGTGCTCAACTCATGATTTATGCTTTCTAAAGTGCCATGATTTTGGGAAATATTGTGAAGTATTCTGGACATTTATCATTTCTTGGTACTTGGGTCAATTGTTTAAAACAGGTATGTACAGTAATTCCTTTTATTGTTTAGGTGCTGATTCTGTACCATTTAGTTCAATTGGTAAAACAAAAGTAGAGGAGCATGTAAAGCTGAAAATGTCCTGGTTAATTCATTGATTAGCATTTACTTAAACAAGTATAACATTCGCCCAACTTTTGTGAAGAGAAATCATACAGTAAATCACCTGAGCATGACAAACACAAGACTTGTGTGCAATAAATAACTATGATAAAATCTTTTGTCTTTTCCTTCCAAGATTGTTATACACATGGCATTTTCGCAGGTCTACTGTACACCTCAGTCTGTTTGCTCGGCTTGTTCCTCGAGGCTCAGTTTTGCTCCACAAAGTGTGTCTTTGTGTTACTTTTAAATGACAAGCAAAATGGTGAAAAGAATGTATGCACTACTTCAAAGTTTTGAATATTTTTCTATAACAACATATCCTGAAGTGTCCCATTAGTATATTACAACATTATTCTTTCATTCATTGTCTATAGGGCACACCAACCTATTGCAGGGCACAAGCACACACACCTGATCAAACACTGAAAACTATAAATGTAATCAATGTCTTAAACAGGAAGAAGTTTGGCAAAATAATTATACCCAACAGTCATATGAGGATGGCGCAAGGGTATATATAAACAAAGAATTTGGGAGAAAATGTCTTATCATATGATGACATTCATAAGAGGATAGGAATATCATCAAGAGAATATGTATTTTCTACTGCAGGATCACTTACTGTTTATTTGCGTCCTTTTCTTTTAAACTTAGTCTCAACTATTTCTGATACCAAGTCCTAGATGAGTAAAATGAGTCCTAGTCACGTGACCAAGTATGGCTTCCGTTTCCGTTTCGGTTTGTGAAAATGTTCATACTAAAAAACTACCAGTTTTTTAAAAATAATTTTTACTTTATAGCATGTTAGTGTATTTTGAGGGCATTTGTCATGTTATAGAAAATTTAATATGTTGTATGTATGTATGATATGTGTGATAATTTAAATGTTGATTTAGCATTTATTTATTTATTTATTTATTTATTTAGTGATTAAGGTAAAATATTATTATTATTATTATTATTATTATTTAAAAGGATATTTGTACAAATTAGCCTGATTAGGGATCCCCCGACTAAACCCTCACTCCTCTTTCTGCGATGTAGACGGAGGCGGGACCTGATGACGTCACGAGAGGAAACGCGCACTGTTTTCAGAGCAGGAATCAAAACAAGACACGGACACGCCCTCCTCTTCTGCTTCGTGGTGCACTTCGGCTGTCAAAATGGCCAAGATGATCAGCATTTCCTGATATCTAGATATCTGTCTGCGTTGGCGCGCGCGCGCGCCTACACAATGCCATCTAGGAGAGCGGCGCGTGCGAACGGTTAAACGCGTGCGGCGTGTTTCCTGTCTCAAACGCGCAGCAGCAGCATCGATATCATTCTCATCATCATCATTATGCCAAGCCAGAAGAGCAACAAAGGGAAGCGAAGTAAGCGCACTAACAGCAGCGGAGATGAACAGGAAAATGGAGGAGCAGCCGCAGGAGGAGGAGGAGGAGCAGCAGCAGCAGGAGCAGCAGGAGGATCAGGAGGAGGAGGAGGAGGAAGCACGGCGTTAGTAGGAGCTACAGCCGCTCAGCCAAGCGGACAACGAGGTGCTTAAATCCATAAAAAATCATGCAGTGTAATGCTATGGAGAAGGAGGAGAAGATAAACCTCCACTCCCACTCCACTGCTGCACAATCTGTCTTGTCTTGTCTTGTCTTGTCTTGTCTTGTCATGTCATGTCATGTCATGTCATGTCTTGTCTTGTCTTGTCTTGTCTTCTCCTACCTTGCTAAGCTGTTAGGCCTGACCCTGTTGGATAAGGAGGTGTAGGCCTGAAAGAGGTGCTCCTTTATTATTATTATTTTTTTTACAATCCCTTCAGCAGAGGTGATCACAATGTTCTCTCTCACCACCCGAGATGTAGCCTTATCAGTTACAGTGTTAGATGTACCGGCCTAGGTGTGTTGCATAATATTTTTCTTTTGAGGATCTGGGCTGTGTGGGTATATCACTCTTGGAGTATGCAACAGCACTGATTCAATCACAGCTGCACTTTAATGAAGGTCAGACACAGGAGATGCCACACTTGGTCTGATTTTTATAAGCCCTCATACCACACTCCATTTTGCATCATGCATGAATTGTATGAGCTGCCATGTTTTTAATGCATACTGATTATCTTCTACAGAGAGTACCAAAAGTCTCCATACATGGGGAAGTTAACATTCTCATGGTTGGAACAGGTAGATTTCTTAAGATGTGTTACACAAGTTCACCATGAGAGAGAGAGAGAGAGATAACTGTTTGTGTTTGTTGAGTGTTTGAGAAATTGAAATCATATAAAGCACATGCCCCTAACTGTGATCCTGGAAAAATCCTATCTTGCAAGTTAGTGTTTTCCCAGCTTATCAGCAAAACTAATTTAACTTAATAGAAGCTACTGAATAGAAGTGGATGTGATAGCACAGGGGGGAGAACACTAAACTGAGCAGGACAGAGGGTCCTCCAGGACCAGGGTTTGGACCCTGGGATGTTAGCGGATATTTTAAATTATATTTCATTAAAAATATACTCCCTATATAAAGTTAAATAAAGGTCTCAGTTACAGAGAAATGTATTGATGTGTCTTGCAGAGGCCCTGTGTGCCACGCCCCTCGTGTGCAGCTTGGGTCGTGCCGTGGACCTCGAGAAGGATGACTACCAGCGGGTGCTGTGCAACAGCGAGCACTGTCCTTATGGCAACTGGATGCACCTTCAGTGCTTCTATGAGTGGGAAAGCAGCATTCTAGTACAGTTCAACTGCATCGGCCGTGCACGTAGCTGGAATGAGAAGCAGTGCCGGCAGAACATGTGGACCAAGAAAGGTTATGACCTAGCTTTTCGGTTCTGCTCGTGTCGCTGTGGTCAGGGCCACTTAAAGAAAGACACTGACTGGTACCAGGTCAAGCGCATGCAGGATGAGCGCAAGAAGAAGGTGGTGACTGAGAAAAGTAGTGGGAAGGCCAGCGGAGGTGTTTCAGTAGGAGGTGGAGGAGAGGCCTCAGATGAACTAAAGAAAGGCAAGTCATCCAATAAACTGCCTCACCGTGGTTCCAATCAGGATCTTTCACGCCGCCAATCTGTGGATCGACAGAACTCTCAAGAGAGGGGCCATGCAGTTATGGGCATTGGGGTAAACCTGGGTGCACGCTCACCAACTGACTCACCTGGCCAGTCTCCACCATTAGGCTTCTCATTCTTCACGCCTCAATCTGTTGGGGGACCACGCAGTTCACGGCAACTGGGCGAGTTCCTTAAAAATGCAGTCCACATGGAGGGCAACAGGAAGCACTTGTTGTTGGGAAACATGGCTGGCCGAGGAACCCTTCAAACAGATCATGGGGCAGGTGGTTTGTGTTTGCCCCGCCTTACTCAGGGTGACAGCCCAGTGCAGTTCTTGAGGAGGCTGGACCTCTCTGAGCTCCTGGCGCACATACCTCGGCATAAGCTCAACACCTACCATGTGCGCATGGAGGACGATGCCCAGGCTGGGCAGGGCGAGGACTTAAGAAAGTTTATCCTCTCTGCCCTCAGCGCTAGCCACCGCAATGTAGTCCACTGCGCCCTGTGCCACCGCATGCTCCCCATCTTTGAGCAGTTCCCATTGGTGGACGGAACGCTCTTTCTTAGCCCATCACGACACGATGAGATTGAATATGATGTACCGTGCCACTTACAAGGTTAGTATTGCTTGTGCATTTTTATCACTTTATGTTTAACTGGCAGAAAACAACTAAAAAAGATAAAGCTGTGAAACATACAGTACTGTGCAAAAGTCTTAGGCATCATATTATATGCTGTACCAATTTTGTTATATATATTTATCATGTCTGCTTAATTATGTACAAAATCATTCAGCATTTCCATATATAACTTAAAAATGAATAAATAAATAACATTACAGGAGAATGGCTGTAAAAAAAAAAATAATAATCTAGTACCAGTTTTCAGATGGAAACAAAAAACCTAATGTATGCTCCTGGGATTTGCATAAAAATAGAAAGGAGCGAGTATGACAAAGTTACCAGAAGAAACTAATATTCTCCAGCATGCTCAGTAAGAGCATGCTTGAAGGTAGATATTCATCTACCTTCTAAGATACAGTGCCTAAGACTTTTGTACAGTACTGTATCTTTGAAGGTAGATGAAATTGTGCTTCTCAAAAATTATGCAGAAACATACAGCGCATTACATAAACTATCCAAATTAAAGGCAAATTTTGGAACTGCAAGTGAAACAGAGCTTAGAAGTCAGAGTCCATTTCTCTTATTTCTTTTCTAAAGGGAGGCTGATGCACCTGTACGCCATCTGTGTGGACTGTCTGGAGGGCGTGCACAAGATTGTATGTATAAAGTGCAAATCCCGATGGGACGGAAGCTGGCACCAGTTGGGTACTATGTATACTTACGACATTCTGGCTGCTTCGCCTTGTTGTCAGGTATGCAACTTGTCAACTTGTAAGTGCGTCGAGAGGAGAGAATGTACAGTATATGTTTTTTCTGTGGAAAGCAAGAGAGGCATTATCTAGCCTGGGGGTGTCATTGAATGACAATCATTTTAGGTCCAGGTTCATGAGACTTGCAGCGTACCTGTTCATACAGGAAACACTTGAAATGGTACGTACAAGTCATCCATATGCTTTGGCTTAAACATAATATGTCATTCTCATTAATAGTGGTTAGTGAATGATTATGACTGGACAGTTTGGCTTATTACAATATCCAAGTATTAAAATGAAAATTTTTTTTAATGAAATGCAGTAAAAAGAAAAATTCCGCTCTTTACTTAGCCCCTTAAGGCACACAGAAGGAGAAGAATACAAAAGAGACATAAGAGAAAAAACAATACATTGAAGAAATAAATTGCTGAGATAGTTGAGTTACAAATATACAAGAAACTATAGTGCTAGAAACCTAAAGCACTAAAGCTGGACTGCAAACATTGTGTTTTTATTGCAGGTTGACTAACTGTACAATGAATGGTTATTAGGGCCCAAGCACTAGACTGAATTCTTCTAACCAGTCATAATACTGAAGGTGGGGTTTCTTATCCTCACACCTGAAGGACAAAGGTCACACGTTTGAGGACGATGATGTACAAGTTTGAATATATAATTTTAAGAATAGAATTTTAATTAATCCTCAGTTTATTTGAATTTATTAAGGATGAATTGGCCTGGAAATATTTTTATGATTCTTTTTCATTAAATTACAAAATGGAGCGTGCTTATTCACATAATTTTAATAAAAGGTCGATCCAACACTTGATCCCCTCAGATGCCTAATTTATTACAGGTAAATTGGCTGATTTCACAGGTTGATTGGCTAATTTTTAGACAGGTCCAAAATGACTGTACTTAGTTATATCTAGTATGATATAGTAGTTGTTTAAGTGACCCAAAGAAATTTTGTAAAGTGATAAAATCTTCCTATGGAAATCTTCCTAAGGGATCTGCCTGCCTGCCTCAGTTATTTTAAACAATAAAACAGCTATCTTCAACCATTTTAACAATCATTGTTTCATCAGACTCTTTGAGTCTACTTATCAAGATTTAATTAAATTAATTATTCAGAAGCCTCAAGATTTATTATCCCCAATTAATTGTTCTACTACACCATCTGATTTTACCAAAATGAAGATGGAGGAGGTTCTTGGAGCATTAGAAAAACTCCAAATAAGTCCAAATAAGTCCTCAGGCCTTGATCCTTATTTTCTCGAGTTAGCCTTGGACTTTATAGCATACCCTTTGACTTATATCATAAATCTTAGCCTTTTAACAATAAAGTGCTTAAAATATTGAAATCTGCCTTTGTTTTAGCCAGTGTTGAAGGGAGGAGATTTAGGAGATATTTTTTAATAACTACAGACCAATAACTAAATTGTTTTTTTTTAACTAAGGGTGCTTTCACACCTATAGTTCGAATCCTTTAGTCCGCACCAGTTAGAAAAATGTTACAATGTAGTAAACAGACGTGGGTACGTTTTGCTTTCACATATACAGAGTTCTAAACGAAGCAAAATAGACCGCGAAGCCCATCGGCACCGGAAACAGACTATTTTCAGAAAATCGCGCCACTTTCAATAATCATGGA
>JAQMYJ010000012.1:28231971-28243783 GCA_030014305.1 Clarias laeviceps | reverse complement strand
TACTTATTTGACACAGTAATTCACAAATAAATTGTTAAAAAATCATACAATGTGATTTCTGGATTTTTCTTTTTAGAAATGCACCTATGCTGTAAATTGTACACCCCTCCATGATTTCTAAATAAGAGAACTTTCAAAATCACAAGGTGATCAAATACTTACTGACCTCACTGTATTTCCTACACACTTCAGTCTGTACTGCCCCCAACACATTCCAGAGAAATCCTACATTCTTTTTTGCCTCGTAATCCGATGGCAGTGTTTTGACAAATACTTTAACCAGCTGTTTTGTGCTTTTTTTTGTTTGTTGCAGATGAAGCAAGAGCTCAGCACCAATGAGTCCATCTCCCAGGAGATTGTGGGCAACGCCCATATTGAGAACTACGCCTTAAAAATGTTCCTCTACGCAGACAACGAAGATCGCTCAGGTCGCTTCCATAAGTAAGCTGGCTGCTGTGTTTGCATCAGAAATATTTAGTAATTTTATCCAGGACTTAAGTTCCCAGAGAGTCACCTCAGGATATATTATCTGCACTCTTCCTGTTGAAGTTCTGGGGAAGCCTGTTAGCGCTTAATATTTTAGAGCATTAATCGACAGGCTATTGTCCAGCTCATTACTCAGTGACTCAAATTCTACCCTACAGGAAGAGATAACCTGAATCTTAGAATCCCTTTATTCCCCAGTACATTTACAAAAGTAGCCAGATTAGTAAAGAAAATATTTTCAAACCCCAGTTTTATGATTGACCGATTTATTCACAACCTCCTTCAGAGAGGGCCCCCCGAGTGACTTGATATGAGGTAATAATGTAGTTTTTTTATAAGTGATCATTTTTATATCACCTTCCTTCCAAATTGTGTTGACTGATTGCTGATAGTTTATATTTTGTATTGCCTGGGGATTAAACAATTAAGGCAATCAGATTTTCCCACTAATGCAACTTTGTATAAGGAGTGACACCCCAGCTTGTTGCTCATCTCTGCTATTTCCTGGAGGGGCATGGCACAATAGTAACTCATTTACATGGACACTAAAATGACATTTACAAAAGAATAATGTGAAATAAAGAGAGTTTGATCTGATGGGTGTTTCGGCTCTGGCATTAACATCCATTCTGGGGGGCTCTGAGACCTGTGTTAACTTGTTAATGAAATATAGATGAATAGTTAATAGTTCCCTGCTCAGGTTCCTTTACTCATAGTTTTTTGCAGTATACTATAGCAACAGTGCGCATCGCAATGTACCTTTGTTTATGCCTTTTTCAGTATATTTGTTGCATATACACTAAGAAAGACTTACTGTCTATATATACACAGAGCTTCCTATTTTCTTTTTTTATCAGGAATATGATCAAATCTTTCTACACTTCAAGCCTTCTGTTTGATGTACTGTCTGTGTTTGGTGAGCTGTCAGAAGAGGTAAGGAAACTAAAATCAAGTTTTAGCTCAAAGTTTTATTAAAAGTCAAAAGATATTCTGGCAACGCTGCCTCAGCACTCCAAAAATCAAGAGTTTTTTTTAATGATTTTTGAGAATCTGTCTGGATTCTTCTGACTGAACCACCAGCTTCTTTTACTGTCATACTTATAATATTTACACGTGTCCGTTGCACTCTGTGTGTGATCTCAATGAATTAGAATATCATCAAAGTTTTTTTTTTTTTTTTTTTCAATAATTCAATTCAAAAACTTTGACACATATATAGATTCATTACACACAGACTGTTATATTTCAAGTGTTTATTTCTTTTAATTTTCAAAACACAGATATGTTGGACCACACATAAGCATGAACATGTACAGCACTCAATACTTGGTCAGGGTTTCCTTTGCATGAATTACTTGGGCTAAGGGCAAAAAGGAGTGGACTGTTGCTCAGTGGGCCAGATTCCTCTTTTCAGATGAAAGTCAATTTTGCATTTCATTTGGAAATTAAGGTCCCAAAATCTGGAGGAAGAGAGAAGAAGCATAGAATGCCTGTTGCTTGAAGTCCAGTGTAAAGTTTGAAGTCAGTGGTGGTTTAGGGGGCCCGTCATCTGCTGATGTTGGTCCACTGTGTTTGATCAGGTCCATGGTTAGCACAACCGTCTACCACGAAGTTTTAGAGCACTTCATGCTTCCCTCTGCTGACCAGCTTTATGGAGATGCAGATTTCATATTGCAGCAGGACTTGCACACTGCTAAAAGTACTAATACCTGGTTTAAGAACCATGGTATCCCTGTGCTTGATTGGCCATCAAACTCACCTGACCTAAACCTCATAAAGAATCTATGGGCCATTGTGAAGAGGAACGCAGAAGAGCTGAGTTCCATCATACCTCAGCAGTGCCACAGACTGATCACATCCATGCCACGGCACATTACTGCAGTAATTCATGCAAAAGGAGCCCGACCAAGCATTGAGGGCTGTACATGTTCATATTTTTCAGTAGTCCAACATTTCTGTGTTTTAATTATTATTTTTTTTAATATACACTTGAAGTAGATCAGTCTCTGTGTATAATGAACTACTGAAATAAATCAACTTTTCGATGATATTCTAATTTATTGAGATGCACCTGTATATATACACACACACACACACACACACACACACACACACGTACATACTGTATATTATATACAGGTGCATCTCAATAAATTAGAATATCATCGAAAGGTTGATTTATTTCAATATATATATATTTATTTAATTATATTCTATTCAATTAAATTTTATTGTATAGTGCTTTTAACAATTGACATCTTTACACAATCAAAAGAATTATTGAAGTTTGTATGAAATGTAAAAAGGGTATGAATCAAAATGATAAGATTGTCCCTGATGAGCAAGCCGAGGACGACGGCGACAGTGGTAAGGAAAAACTCCCTGTGATGGTAATAGGAAGAAATGTTGAGAGGAACCAGACTCACAAGGAACCCATCCTCATTTGGGTGATAACGGAAAGCAGAGATTGATCTACAGTCATAGTGTGTGTTAGGAGGCTTGAAGTTCAGTAGAAATGGAAATGGAAATTGGATATACTTAGTATATAGTAGTCAATGTGCAGCTTGTATAGCAGTACAGATTTACTGTCATTTAACAATAACTCAACATGCAGACTT
The DNA here is from genome assembly GCA_030014305.1 of Clarias laeviceps. Classification (NCBI taxonomy): domain Eukaryota; kingdom Metazoa; phylum Chordata; class Actinopteri; order Siluriformes; family Clariidae; genus Clarias; species Clarias laeviceps. The sequence goes on along the minus strand of JAQMYJ010000012.1, from coordinate 28,240,679 downwards.
TATTGTCTAAATAACTGGCAACAAAAATGAGTACACCCTATACATCAAGTGAACATGTCAAAACTATGTCCAGAGTGTCAATATTTTGTGTGAGCAACATTATCTAGTACAGCCTTAATCCTCCTGGGCATAGAAGAGCTGTACATGTTGTCCACTCCTCCACAATGATATCATGGAGCAGCTGGATGTTGGACACATGGCGCTTCGCCTCCTTCCGCTTGAGGACGCCCCACAGGTGATCAATAGGGTTCAGGTTTGGAGGCATACTTGGCCACTGACAAACACATGAACGTGATGGATAGGACATGTGACTTTGCATGGTTAAAGATGAAAGCTATTATTGCTTAAGGTGTACTCACTTTTGTTGCCAGCTATTTTGATAATAATGACAGTATGTTGAGTTATTTTCAGATGACAGTATATCTATACTGTTATACAAGCTGCACATTGAGTACTCTAAAATATATCTAAGTTTCATTTCTATAGTATGTCCTTTGAGAAGATTTACTAAAATGTTTACAGTCTTATGCAAAAGTTTAGGCACCCCTTGATAAATAACAGATTTTGGTGTTTTTTTTTTTTTTTTTTTGAAAAGATGTTAACACAGTCTCTCTTGGAAATGGAAAAAAATGCACAATATTTTCAGCAAACATTGAAAGACATTGAATTTTTTTTGTCATAAATTGAACAAAGATAAAAAATAAAAACATTATTGTGGCACTGTGCAAAAGTTTGTGCACCCTACATAATCAGTACTTACACACCTCCAAGCTGTGGCAGATATCACAGCTTTTTATAACCAACTAAAAAAAACTTTCAATTTTTGTACCTGGTATTTTCTCCCATTCTTCCTTGCAAAAGGCTTCTAGATCTGTAATATTCTTTGTCGTCTTGCATGCACAGCTCTTTTAAGATCTACCCACAAATTTTCAATGATATTTAAATCAGGGGACTGTGATGGCCGTTCCAAAACCTTCAGCTTGTGTCTCTTGAGGTATTCCATAGTGGATTTCGAGGAATGTTTAGGATCATTGTCTTGTTGTAGAAGCCATCCTCTTTTCAGCTTCAGCTTTTTTACAGATGGTGTGATGTTTGCTTTCAGAATTTGCTGGTATTTAGTGGAATCCATTCTTCCCTCCACCCGTGCAGTGTTTCCGGTGCCACTGGCTGCAACACAACTCCAAAGCATGATTGATCCACCCCTATGTTTAATAGGTGTTCTTTTCATGAAATGCTGCTCTTTTTTTCTCTCCAAACATGCCTTTGGTGATTGTGGCCAAAGAGTTCTATTTTAACTTCATCAGTCTACATCATTTGTTTCCAGAACACATCAGGCTTCTGTAGATGTTCTGTTGCATACTTCTGACATTTAATTTTATGATGGGAAAGCAGGTAAGGTTTTCTTCTGCTGACTCTTCCATAAAGGTCTTGTCTGTGCTAGCATCGCTGCACCACCACTCCTGAGTCTGCTAAATCTTCGTGCAGGTTTTTTGCAGTCAAATGGGAGTTTGGATTTGTCTTTCTGACCAGCATACAAGCAGTTCTCTCTGAGAGTTTTCTTGGTCCTCCAGATCTCATCTTGAATTCCACAGTTCCCCTAAACTGCCATCTCTTAATTACATTTCTCACTGTGGGAACTGCAAACTGACAACGCTTAGCTTCTTGTAGCCTTGCATTGTGGGCATCAATAACTTTCATTTTCAGAGTCTTACAAAGCTGCTTAGAGGAACCCATGGTTGTTGAGTGTCCGCAAGTGTGTGCACAAGGTTTAAAGAGTCAAAGTATTTGTAAAGCTTTGAAATTGGCATTTACCAATGACAGCTGTTGCCATGCATCAGATCCAACAAGCTGATTAAGGTCTGAAACCTTAGGGTTTCACTCTGGAACTCTTAGGGTGCCCAAACTTTTGCACAGTGCCATAATAATGTTTCTATTTTTATTTTTTTTTTCAATTTATGGCATAAGAAGTAACTATGCATCAATGTTTGCTGAAAATATTGTGCATTGTTTCCATTTCCAAGAGAGACTGTGTTAACATCTTTCAATAAATAAAAAAATCACCAAAATCTATCAAGGGGTGCCTAAACTTTTGCACAAGTTTTATATTTTTTATATATATATAGTCTTAGTGCTCGTCTTTTTTTGAGTGGCGTAGTAAAAGTCCTGACCTGAATCCAATTCAGATGCTGTGGATTATGGGCCAGATTATGGGCCAAACTTCGCTGATTGATGATAGTAGAATAATTATAAAGGTCTTGACTAAAACAACATGCATGATGAATCACAAAGGAGTTTTAATTTTCTGCAATGGAAAAGTATTCTAACTAGTTACTTTTATCAGAAAGCAATGCTGCAATGTAACTGATTACTTTTTAAAGACAGTAATTTTATAATGTAATTAGTTACTTTAAAAATTAACGTCCTCCAACACTGGTAAACATGTACGGTGCATCCGGAAAGTATTCACTGTACTGTACATGTACATATAAAAATTAAGTTTTCCCTCTCTTCTTTACAGTTTTGTTTTATTTAATGCTGTATTTATTTTGCATAATTAAGGCTTTTTTCATACTTTGTTTTATATTTTGTGGTTTAAACAAAATAAATCAAAAGTTAAATATAGTTCATAGTAATCAGGACTGGATAAATTCTGTATTCCTATGGAACAAACTGAATTGGTCCATGACCAAATCGAGTCTTGGGACTCAATTACTCAAAACTTGGGAACGAATTACGGTTGGAAACCGAGGTTCCACTGTGTGTTCGTGTGTGGCTTGTTTGTTTGTGCGTGTGTATATATGTATGCCAATTGATTAAAAGTTTTAATCTGGTTAATCATCATCTAGTCATAGTCTGAGATTAATCACAATTCAAAATATATATATATTATACAAGGTGACAAAAAAACGGGAACCTTTTTACAATCCAATAAAACTAGAAGTGATAAAAGAAATAAATTTTATTCATAGTAATTGAAACCTAAAACTTGTAGAAATACTAAAGTATATTTAACTAAATGTCACTAACCCGCACTGCTACCACCTGCTAATGGCTACTGATACGCATTAAAAAAATTCCCGTTATTCTGTGTCACCCTGTGTGTATATATAAAATATATATTATATATACACATAACACACACATTGTGTCTGTCTGTGTTTGTGTGCAAAAAAAATAAAAAATAAGAAATATTAGAATTTATGACTTTGTGTATAAATAAAAAAAAAAACAATCGTATATTAAAATAGTTTTTTGGACTGTCTTTTGCTCTAATTATAGCATTCGCTATGGCATCATTTTGATTATTTCCACCTAGAAGCATCAAAGGTTAAGGTCTGGACTTAAAGTCTGTGGTCCAGTTTAGGTGTGAAAATGATGCAACCTAAATCAATCTTTCACATTTATACTGATGGAAAAGACTGGTCCTTCAATATATTCAGGTAGTCAGCTGACCTCATTTTTGGCCACATAACATTGCTGAACCTAGACCTGACCAACTGAAGCAACCCCAGATCTTAACACTGCCCCCACAGGCTTGTACATGCATGATGTGCCCATCAATCTGGAACAGGGTAAATCTGGACTTATCAGGCCATATAAACTTTTTTTAACTGCATTTCATTGGCTCTGTACATGTACTCTGCACAATGACAATAAAGTTGAATCTAATCTAATCTAATCTAATCTAATCTGTTCCACAGTCCATTCTTTATGCTCCCTAGCAAATTAAAACCTTTTTTCTCATAAACCTCAGTGATGGGTGTTTTTCCTAAGCCTACACAGCAGTTTAGTTCCAATTCCTTGAGTTCTCTTTGTATAGTGCATGTGAAAATACTCTTGCATTCACTATTCAACATGGCCATGCCTTCAACATAGCCACCCACCCGATCTTCAGACATTCATGGGTTATCTCCTGTAGCTCCTGTTATGGTTCCATGGCATTGCTTATTGTAATCATTTATCACTGACACATTCACTTTCTCCCCCGCCCCACCCCCCCCTTCGACACCACTTCTCCAGAACGTTCAGCACAGGAAGTATGCTAGATGGAAGGCGACCTACATTCACAATTGCCTAAAGAGTGGTGAGACGCCTCAGGCAGGCCCTATTGGCATGGAAGGGGAAGCATATGGTAAGTTCTGATATAATATCAGCACCTCCTTGCACAAACAACCAGAACTATGACTCTTATTAGGAAAATACACACCATCCTGAGTCTTTTCTTCATGCATAGAATGTTAGGGGAAAAAAACAGTTAGCTCATTGTACAAATTATCAGATTCTAAGAAGCCCACATGAAAGCACTTTCCAACTTCTCATCTTCCCAGCTTCCCAGATCAGCAGTACAATGCTGTCTTCCTGTGAATAAATGATCTGCTGAAGAATAGGATGGTCCTCTACTGAGTTCTTAAAGTAGTTATTAAGGGTATAATGACTATACACAATCTATATATTGAACACTCATCCTTCAGAAGGAAGAGAAGTGCAAACACAGGAATAAATTATCTTGTTGTGCATTGCTTATACAGTATAAATGCCTATAAATTATTTTGTTTATATATATTTGTTTATGTCATTAATGTTGTTGGGTTTAGCCTAAGGATTCTGTAGAATTTGTGCTGAGGCACTGAGCTTCTTGTGTGGATTAGATGAAGCTAACCCAGCATGTAAGCTCACATTTTTCCCCTTTCCACAACATCTGGTGGGCGGATTGTGTTTAAACTAAATTCTGCAGGTCAGGGATGAAGTCATGGTCTGATGGATCCTCAGGGACACACACACACACACACACACACACTCACACACACACATCCCCAATGTGCAGACCCCGCGTGAGGGTTTTTTTCATAGCACTTTTGTTGATAAATAATAATAATAATAATTATTATTATTATTAATAATATGGTTCCATAGCCTTCCTATGTATAATTAATTGGCAGACAGGTGTGGTTTGTGCTTGTATAATCTCACTCGCTCTAGAAACATTCTTTCTAAGTCTTTTAATAAGGAGCTGATTGGTTGTGTAGTTGAAACAAGCGATGAAAGTGATGTCGTAAATGTAAGATATTGTTATGTCTCGGGATCTCACAGCATGACTTGTGTTGTTTCATCCCCTGCCTTGGCTCTTCTCCAATGAGGTTCTGACTGACTCAGAAGCTGACCAGGCTCAAGTTTATTTCTTGTGGTTCATGTGGCTCCTTCTATTCAGATATAGGTATAAGGCAGGAACTGAAATTGCTTGTTAGATGAAATTTAAGCAATTTGTGGCAGTTTGTTAGTTATTTCATGAAAAACTAAGGAGATAAAAGGGCTGGATTTAATTCTTTTTGTTTAATTTACATTTGGTTGCTGTTCATAGGAACAATATGCACCTCAAAGTAAATGAGGCCATCATTAGGCTAAAAACACAAACCAGACCTCTCAGAGAGAGAGAAAGAGTAAGCAGAAAATTTAGGAGTGTTCATATAATTCTGGTGTGTTCTTTGAAAAAAAAACTGGCAACCTAAGCAACACCAAAGGACCTGGAAGACCACAGAAGACAACTAAAGTGAATGATTACAGATTTATTTTTCTTGGGGAAGAAGAACACCTTCAGAACATCTAGCCAAGTCAGAAACACTCTTTAAAAGGTAGGATTATCATCATCAAACTATAGAGCCAATAGATCAGACTATCAAACTACAAACGATCAAACTATAGAGCCTGCAGTGGAACTGTCTTACTGGTGTTTATTAATGTGACTGCTGAAAGAAGTAGCAGGATGAATTCTGAAGAGAGCTCTACTTTTTGCTCATATTCAGACAAATGCTGCAGAACTGATAGCGTTTCATACTGTATAAAAAAGAACTGGACAACCATTCCATGATGTCACCCATAGGATTTTCCTATGAACAGTTTTGAAACTCAAATGTGAGAGCACTGGTCATCGCCATCTTGGCAGGAGCTGACTCTACCTAAACAACTGTAATCCATAAATGTTCAAATGGCGCAATGAATGAAGCCTGCTGGTTGTTTGCAACCAGACTACATAACTCCATTATCATCCACAAGCTAGCAAGCTTAGCTAAACTTCTACTGTGGCTTAAAACTGTAATTTATATTTTAATTAATTTAATTGAACTTGTACTTACCCTACATGTTGTACCTGCCCCAGTGGACATTTGAGGAATTGCATGATTTACCATTTCCGCTTATGCTTCATTTTTCACAACCAAAGTTTATCTCGATAACAACCCAAAATGTAGTTTGAAAGAAACCCAAGGCAAAGAGCTGAAACAGTGATCTGCTTTTCCCTTGCCTAAGCAAAAACTGAAGCCAGAAAGACCCACAAACATGGAGCAACTGAAGGGTCTGCAGTAAAACAAAGACAAAGCAGCCCAAGGAGGAAACTCACCATGTGGTGATGTCCATGAGCTCTAGACTTCAGCCATCACTAAGTGCAAAGAGATTGCGCCAAGTATTAAAATTCATTCTAATATTTATAATTGTTTGTTTGTCCAGCACCGCATGTCCAGCACCTGCGCACCTTTTGTAATAAATTGCTGTAATTCTTAAACAGGTATTTTTATATAAATAGCGCAATATTTTGTTGAATTAAGCCTGTGAATTAAAGCTGAAAGTCTACACAGTCTACATTATACAGAGGTAGCAATACTGTCACTGTCCAAATACTTATGGACACAACTTTATTGCAGTACCACAATGAACAGCAATATAATGTCATTTGAGAATATTTCCCTGGCACATACCAGTTGTTTTTGATTAGCTTAGTACGCCAGGTTCCCAAAAACGTCTCACGTCTCTGTCTTGCCTTTTTGTAATATCTCTCGCAATTATTTTCCGAATTTGGCAGGCAAAGCAATGTGGTTCAGAAATACTGGGGCCACACACCCAACCTTCAAGGAATTCTTGGTGTCAATCATCACTGGCTCTGAGATGTGTTTAAAAGCATATATAATTAATAGTGGACTTTAAATAGAGAGAGACTCTGGTGTCCCAGACAGGATGTAGTTTGGCATATTCAGCTAAAAAAAAAATTTGTAGAAAATTGTAGAAACTGCTGACAGTTTCTCACAGCTGCTCTATTATTGTATTATTAATTTGCTTATGTGCTAAGTATTGACCTGAGCGACATGAAGACTGCATGGCACCATCAGTCATGCTGAGTATAGTGCAAAGCCCTGGTTGTTCTGGGGAGGTGGGAAGTTCTCCTATGGAATATGCAGATTCCCCTCTCCCAAGCACCTGCACTCACATGAACACCAACATGAAGAATAAACACAGCAACACCTCTTACCCTCTAAATGAATTACACTGTACAGTGAAACCTCGGATTGCGAGTAACGCGGTTTACGAGTGTTCGGCAAGACAAGCAAAAATTTTTAATAAATTTTGACTTGGAAAACGAACAAATACCGAGTATCATGTATCACTCATGCGCATCTTGTTTTGACGCCGAGCATCACAACTGAGCCAACGTTTTTTTACGCTGCGGAATTATGGTTAATCGTCTCCCCTGCTGGGTCTTAGTGCGTGTCTCACTGGTATAATCAACATCCGTGCACGCGTGTACTGTTTACGATAACACTGTGACCACGTGTGTGTGTAAAACATATTTTATTTTGTATCTGTATGCATGTGTGTACAGCGTGCGTGTAAAGCAAAAGCAAGTCTCATTGGGGAGGTTAAAAATCCACACACATACACAGACCCCTCCTACTTTCGCCTTCACACACACACTCTTTCTCTCTGCTCTACACAGAAACACTGCTCTGTCATGATTCTTTTCAAAGGTTTCAAAAGTGCAGGTTAATTTGTTTTATTTTTACTTTACAGCAGTGATTCCGTTAGTGTGTCGCTCAATCGAGTGTCATTAGAGAGATTTCTTATTTATTTTTCTGATAAAACAGTGTTTCCATTGTGTGCGCGCGTGTGAAAAGCGTAGTGGAAAAAAGTGGAGGAAGGGAAACTGTGTAAGACGAGAAGGGGGAGAGGGGAGCTTACTTTAGATTCACACATACACACAGTGCCTGCGCGCATAAACGCACTTATCTGTCTGGATTCATTGTTTACTTTTTTTTTTTAAAGGTTATTTGAGTTTCCATTATTTCTTATGGGAAAATTCAATTTGGTTTACGAGTGTTTTGGAATACGAGCCCGCTTCCGGAAGAATTATGCTCGTCATCCAAGGTTCCACTGTATATACATCCTAAGTATTAGCTTCAGGTTAATCTGTTCCAGTTTAGTAAAACACGTTACTCAACACAGTTGACTAGATTGTTGCTAAAAAAAAATGTACACACATTGAGGTGCCTTTAGTGTATAGTTTTTTTTTTTTCCCCCTATTTTAATCTGTTAGACCTGTGCTGCGAATTAGTGTTTACAAAGCAATTTTTTAATGCTATTTTAGCATCTGCTAGTGGTTACAAAGGGTGATTGAATCACCTCCACCATGTCATAATTCATATGAGATAAACATACATCTGAGCCTCCGAGTGGCGCAGTGGTAAAGCGCTCGCCTTATCATCCGGAGATCGATGGTTCGAACCCCGGGTGATGCTGTTGCCTCTCACAGCCGGAGGCATAGAGAGAGCTGATTGGCCGGCCGAGCTCTCTCAGGGGGGAGGGATAAGAGGTACTTCGCGCTCCCACATTAACGACGGCTCTACAAGCCAGTCAAGGGCGTCTGTGAGCTCGCGTAAGCGGAG
>JAQMYJ010000012.1:28217755-28230316 GCA_030014305.1 Clarias laeviceps | reverse complement strand
CTGACATTCAGTTTGGAGTTCAGGAGATTGTCTTGACCAGGACCACACCCCTAAATGCATTGAAGCAACTGCCATGTAATTGGTTGATTAGATAATTGCATTAATGAGAAATTGAACAGGTGTTCCTAATAATCCTTTAGGTGAGTGTATATGCACACACACACACAAAAAGCACCAAAAAGGTGGGTGCAGGAGCGGTTACATCTGGTCTGGAATGTTTATGAAAGATAAGGTGAAGAAACTTGGGAGTAGTTCTGCATTTATGAGCCTTCAGCAGTTTTACGACCCTTAACATAAACTATACTATGGATTGTGTTTATTGATAGTGCAGTGTGTCAAGGTAAAAGAAAGAAAACACTCTGTTCTCATGCACACAGAATATCATGAAACACACTAAACATTAAATATTCCCTACATATATTTATTTTTTTGGGTTGTGGAATGAATAATATGGGTTTTTATTATTTCTTATGGGGTAAATTTGCTTTGATATACGAGTGTTTTGATATACTGTACAAGCACACTTTTGGAACGAATTATGGCTTGCAATCCAAGGTTACACTGTATATTATTATTATTATTATTATTATTATTATTATTGCTTGATGAAGCGTCAAACCTCAGGTCACAGTAAGGTACTCTATATGCCAATAAAATTTTCTAGAAAGCCTGCCAATTTTGACTTCAAGACTAAAAGATCAGTGAATTAAATTTGTCCAAGAGAAGTTTAACACACTAAAGAATGCTTTAGAAATTTCACTACCAAAGTCCTAGTTTTCTGGGAATTATCAATTTCTATCAAATTATGTCAAAAGCTGGTAATAAGTGTATGTATATATTATAAAGAGACCTTTATCTTACCCTGTTTCTCCTTTTCGTTTTTCCTGAACTGTGACCCTAATTGCTTTGACTCTGGTGTTTCGTTTTATAAATTCATTCATTCATTCATTCGACAAACATCAGGACATTACACACTCCCAATTACAGGTCAAAACTAAACCATTTTCCTATGGGGGCATCTAGCCTGATAACATATCTGTAATGATTTGACACAAAACAGAAGAATGAAACATATAATACACTTATAAAGTTTTTTTTCCCCTGCCCCTGCCGCACTCCCCCTCACAGTCTACCTGAGGTGATGTCTACTTCCCCAACCCCTCCGAACCTCATTCTTCTAAGTGAAAGACTTTCCCGGACAGTCTGCTGGCTCGCTCACAAACTAGAATCAGGGTACCAGTGAGGTTGACTGGCCCACACTGTGTCTTTTAGTTTGGAATTATAGGATAATTCCATATTTTATGGAACAGTCGGCAACCCTAATTAGCAGTGACCAATTTGCCATTGACCAAATGTTTATTAAACACACTAGATTAAAGCTCAGGGAAAAAGGTGGGACACAAACTTAATGGGGTGGCAGCCCATTTCATGGCACAAGTGCACTCCAACACAACAAAGTGTTTTATTGATTGTCCAAAGTAGCTACATTTAGCTTTGATTACACTTGGCAAAATCATGTCATTCTCTCATATTCATAACGTAACTACCTGGAATGCTTTTAAATCACAGATGTGCATTGTGAAAAAATATTTTGTGACATCTCATGGCTTATTAATGTGCTTTAGACCATCAGTTGTCTAGTGCAGAGGAAGGGTGGGTACTGAGTCAATAGCCCTATTAGTGCTACTGCAACTAAATGCATATTATGGCAAAAATTTCCAGAACTTTGAATGTATCCTCAACCGCAGTAACCAAAACCATCAAACACTATGATGAAAAAGGCCCTCCTGAGAACCATCCCAGGAAAGGATTTCAAAGAGCTACCTCTGCTGCAGAAGATAAGTTTAATAAAAAGACTTGCCTCAGAAACCGCTGTTTTACTGCACCTCAGATTAGTGGCAGAAATATCAACATCAACTGGTCAGAGAAGACTGCGAGATTCACACCTTCATGGTTAAATTGTGGCAAAGATACCATTACTTTGGAAGAACAACAGGCAGAATAGAGTTGCCTGGGCCAAGAAATACTAATTTGATCCGAGTCCACATTTGAGACCGTCATGGCTTTGCTAAACGTAAGGGCACTGGTGGCTCAGTGGTAGGTGTTTCGCCTGCCATGCGGAAGGCCCGGGTTCGATTCCCAGCCAGTGGATAAAATGGGAGGGTTGTGTCAGGAAGGGCATCCGGCGTAAAAACCTGTGCCAAGTTGTAGTGCGGACTGGATATTCCGCTGTGGCGACCCCTTGTCGGGAGCAGCCGAAAGACCAACAACATGGCTTTGCTAAACGTAGAAAGGTTGAACAGACAGTTCCTGAATGTGTGGTACCCACTCAAATTCAAAGTTTTTTTCTACACAATACACAATACACAATATAGCAGTGAACACTTAGGGGCCCAGACTCGCAGGCGTCCTAATGGCAGCAGATTCCAACCTGAATACAGATTTTCAGGAGTTTTTAAGCATGTTAAGAACCCCTCTTACTAACTGACTCATTCAGTTTTTTCCATTTTTAATTTTTAGTACAAAATCAGAAAATGAGCTGTTGCACATTTCTTTCCGATTTTGGTTTTAGAAATGAATAATTAATAATAAAAAAAAAATTATATAAAAAAAAAAATCATCTTATTTATTCCTGTGATTTACTCTGATCTTCCTCACAGGTAATGTGCGTCTCACACCAGAGGACTACACCCAGGCTCAGAAGTACTGTAAGTATGCAGGCAGTGCACTGCAGTACGAAGATGTCTCCACTGCCATCCAGAACCTACAGAAAGCTCTCAAGCTTCTAACCACGGGCAAAGAATAAGAGCTTTGTGTGCTTATCGTAGATCAGGCCCATCCAGCTCTGCTCAAGACTACTTAATAAAACATCTGTTCACATCAGCGTTTCAACTCACTGCTCAGAAATACAGAACAGATAGGGATTAGTGTGATTATCTTATAGGTTCATATGAATGAAATTACATAAATGACTTGTGGTGGGTTTAAATGACTAGGTTCTCTTTTTTTAACAGCACTACTGTCTAGAAGTGCTAGGCTGTGTATTATCACGCTGTCCTCTGGATCCTCTACAACTATGACAGGACATAAGGCAACAAATGAATAATAAAGACCCTACTGTTCACCTGTACTGCTTAATTTCATCCTGTGGGTCAAATTTCAATTTTGGTATACCTACTGCATGTGTGGGTTATTATATTGCTCTTATTTTAAAATTTTTGTTTTTCTTTTATTTAAAAGAAAAAAATAAACCAAAGTATTTTAATATATTAACATTTCTCATATTTTGCACTATTCATCATTTGATAATTTTTACTAAATGTCAGATTTCCCTTGCGTCTCGAGTGCACACAGTCATTAAAATTAATAAACACTAAGACTCATGTAAATAATTAAGTTTTCACTTTCAACTTTTCACTCAAGTAATTTCTCTGTAAATATACCTGTGGTGATCTCAGGCTATGATAATGGGTGCCCCAGTGCATGTGCTAGCACTTTGTTTCTACCTTAGTTTTGTGTCGCTGGCTTTACACCTCCTAATGCCTGCTGCTGTTGCTCAGACGTCCTATTTTTTTAGAAAAGGGTAAGAGGCTTATCTGCAAGCCATACGTATCCTATGTGAGCATCGCCTGCACATTTGCCTGAATTCCTTCCTTCCTTGTTATTAATGGTGTGCAGAAAGGAAATTAAATGATAATTGCTGGATTTTGCATAAATCCAAGCATGCAATGCGTCAGGCAGCATGAGGAACAGATAATGTTAACAGGAATCTCTTTACTAATGGAACTGTACCTAAGTAGGTGTAGCTCTGTACCATCCATAGAACAATTTTCCCTATTGGTATTATATTGTAGTAATATTGTTGTGTGATGATGGAGGTGTTAAAGCCAGGCCTCTACATAGTGTCTGCAGACGCAGAACCCCAACCAAATAAAAAAAGAAAAAACACAGAATTTTAATAATGTAAAAATAAGCACTAAATGTTAAATTATTTTGTTTTCCTTCCTACCTTCATTTTTTTTCCTCCACATATTTTACATCAACCTTTAACATTTCCTACATACATGACCAGCTGATAGGCTAGCATAAGTACTCATCGTTGATGGGAAAAGTTTTTAGAAATAGTAAAGAAAAATAAGCTGATCAGCTTGAATATTATCAGTGTAATCAGTAATGTTATTATTTCAGGCTAAAGCCCCATCCATGTCTGCCTGTCTTTCTGTACAGCAGAACTCTCTGCCTAACTTATTAATACTAAGAAATATTTTTAACGTTCAGTATCTTGCGCTCAAGAAGTTGTACTTCTTCAGTCGACAGCCAAATACACTCCTGTTTAGTAATCAGAGAGTGAATCACAGATGAGAAATCCATAAAGTAGATCGGAAGATTACATTTTGTTTTAAAACGACTCTAGCGTGTTAAAATTCACCTATACCACTCCAGCACTTATTTCAGCGATGAAAATATTAATTTTAGCTTTTGTAATATTTATTGGTGCAGATGTTTTTCATTCCATTTCATTCTCTCTCTTCTATATTTTACACGCTCTCAACTCAGACTGCTATGGATATGTTTTCTCTAACGACGAGTGTTTTATCTCATAGTGGCGCTTTACATAATTTTTTATTAGCGCCACGGTTTTGGAACATATGAGACAAACTGGTTTTAAACGTCCCCAGGAAAAATAAACAAAAAGGAAAAAAGCACTAGATGCTGTGTCACATGATCTGACACCTACCTGCTCATAACTTTCCTTCTATTCAACATTTCGAATTTCATTAATAATGCTGATATATTTCAAGTCTTTCATTTTTTTTCATGGTTATGGCTTACAACTAATGAAAATCCAAAATTCAGTATGTCAGAAGATTTGAATATTGTGAAAAAGTTCAATATTGGAGACTCATGGCATCACACTCTAATCAGCTAATTAACTCAAAGCACCTGCATTGGTTTCCTGAGCCTTTAAATAGTTTCTCAGTCTGGTCCAGTAGTACACAATCACAGGTAGGCCTGCTGACTTGACATTGACACCCTGCACATGGATGCAAGGTCCACAAGCAACAGGAATAACCGCAGCCTTGAGAAGATTGTGAAGCGAAGTTCATTCAAGAATTTGGGGAAGATTCACAAGGAGTGGATTGAAGCTGGAGTCAGTGCTTCAAAAGCAACCACGCATAGACACAGGATATACTCTACAACTGTCGCATTCCTTGAGTCAAGCCACTTTTAAGCTAGAAAAGATGTCAGAGGTTTTTTACCTGCGCTAAGGACAAAAGGGACTGGACTGTTGCTCGGTGGGCCAAAGTCCTCTTTTCAGATGAAAGTCAATTTTACTTTTTATTTGGAAATCAAGGTGCCAGAGTCTGGAGGAAGAGAGAAAAGGCACAGAATCCAAGTTGCTTGAAGTCCAGTGTAAAGTTTGCAGTCAGTGGTGGTTTGGGGAGTCCTGTCATCTGCTGGTGTTGATCACAGAATTGATACCTGTCTTTTATCAGGTCCAAGGTCAGCACATCCGTCTACCAAGAAGTTTTAGAGCATTTGATGCTTCCCTCTGCTGACCACATTGCCAAAAGTACTAATACCTGGTTTAAGGACCATGGTATCCCTGTGCTTGATTGGCCAGAAAACTAACCTGACCTAAACCCCATAAAGAATCTATGGGGGTTTGTGAAGAGAAAGACTGCAGGTCCAAAAACGAAGAAGAGCTGAAGACCTGGGTTCCATAACACCTCAGCAGTGCCACAAACTGATCGCCTCCATACCACGCCACTTTGCTGCAGTAGTTCATGAAAAGGGAGCCCCGACTAAGTATTGAGTGCTGTACATGTTTATACTTTTGAGTAGTTCAACATTTCTGTTGTAAAATCTTTTTTTTTTTTTGTCTTAATTAATATTACAATTTTGTGAGATACTGAATTTTGGGTTTTCATTAGCTGTAAGCCATAATTATCAAAATTAAAAGAAATAAACACTAAGCGCAGAACTATGAAATATGCTCATGCCATCAGAGAAGAAAAAAATCCATTGATGGAAAAACCAGGTCATTCGGTAACCTGGTGATTTGGTATATTCAGGTAGTCGGTCTATAAAATTTTTGGGCCACATAACATTCCTAAAGCTACACCTGACCAACAGAAGCGAACGCAGATCATAACATTCCAGTACGGTAGGCACCAAACATGATGAGTACATAAGGTCATCTGCCCCTATGCCCTGATGCACTCTGGAACAGGGCAAATCTGTACTCCACAGTCCATTCTTTATGCCCCGTAGCAAATTAATTATTTTTTCAGATGAGCCACAGTGATTTTCTTTAAGATTACACTGCTGTTAAGTCCTAATCCCTTGAGTTCTCTTTGCATTGTGCCTGTGTAAAAAGCTTTATTTTATTTATTTCACTATTAAACTAAGGGTTTAAGTGATCTTCAATTACACATTAAGGATGTTTTTTATGACCACATTACTCCCTCGTAGATGATGGTTTACCACTATCATTCCAAGTTTTAATAATGTGTTTTACAAATGTAAAGTTGTACAGTATTTTTGTAGTTTCAACAATGTACAACAATGCCATTCCCTCAACAGATTCACGCGGTAGTCACCTGGGAAAAATAAATCAGTTTACAGGTGTGCCTTGTCAAGAGTTATTTTGTGGCATTTCTTGCCTTCTTAATGTGCTGTCTTGTGCAAAGGAAGGGTGGGTACAGAGTTACTAGCCCTGCTAGTGCACATCTAGTCAAGAAACATATTATGTCAAGAAACACTCATTTAAGTGAAGAGAAAAGACAGTCCATCATTACTTTAAGAAATTTCAAGAACTTTGGATCCCCAAAGTTCAGTCACCAAAACCATCAAACTGACTCTCATCAGAACCATAGGAAAGACCAAGTGCTACGTCTGCTGCAAAGGATAAGTTTATTTGAAAGGCCAGTCTCAGAAACTGCCGATTTACAGCACCTCAGATTAGAGCCCACATAAATTCTTCTTTAAGTTCAAGTAGCAGATATATTTTAATATCCACTGTTCAGACGAGACTAAGTAAGTCAAGCCTTCATGGTCTAATTATAAATTAAAAATAAATTAAAAAAACATTACTTTGGAAGAACAACAGCCAGAAGAGATTTGCTTGGGCCAAGAAAAACAAGGAATGTACATTAGCTCATTGGAAACCTGTCCTTTGGTCTGATGAGGACAAATTTGAAATGTTTACATCTAACAAAAGACATGGAGGTGTGGTGATGTGACGGTGCTTTGCTGGTGACACGCTGGTGACTTGAGTGCACACTTGACCAGCATTTTATTTGCACTTAGTGGGACCAGCATTTGTTTTACAGCAGGACAATGACCCCATACAGACCTCGAGATTACATACGATTTATCCAAGAAGAAGAGTGATGGAGTGCAATGTTCAGTGTAGTGCAGTGTTCATGTGACATTCAAATTTTATTTGGCATATGAACAAATGTCATACGCAGTATGATGTGCAGTGAATTGCTTTTATGACTGTCATGACCTAAAAATAGAAAAAAAAAATGCATTACAAATGTGTTACATTACTAATATAATTTGTATGTATTTATTATATATGAAGAAAGATATGTAGATAAAGTATCTATGCATTTATTACAGATAATTATAAATTATATATTTTTAAATGCTTAGCAAGCTGTTCCTCAATTATGTGGTCTCTCTCTCTCTCTCTCCCTCCTTCTGGGTGTTAAGGAAACCTCCCCCTCTAAAGTTGATCTGACTGAGGGATGAAAGAGTGAAGAGAGGAGCTGCGAACACTTCTTTCTCCACCGGACCACAAACTCTGTCCTGCGTAAACTTACACGGTCATCTTCTTCGTTTTATTCTTCGGCACACGCTATTTATACTTCGACTGCAACGATAGTCTTTAGCCTACCATTTCTAGTTTCTTAAAATAAAAAAAAGTGGCGCATGGATTTAAACAACACACGGATGCGGGAACACACTTCAGTCCTGAAGTGCTGAAAGAGCTTCGTCTGGAAGTCTCAGGAAGAATGAGACGTCCTTCAGTGAGATAATGTGAGTCCAGATCATACTCTAAGTTAACTCATCAGTAGATTTGCCCTGATTGTCTAGTTAGTGCTCAGTTTGATAATAAACAGACACACACGCTAAGCTGGAGTAGGTGATAAACTGAAAAGCATTTCCGTTGCTGATTTCTAAAGAAAGTTTGAAATTATTGTTTTTCAAAAAGTCTTTAAAACTCGAACAATACACTTAAAACTGCTTTATTCAGTGAGTCGGAGACCTGGTAAACGACGGTATTTATTTATTTATCTATCTAACATTGAAGAAACCTGTAATTATGTGTTAGAAGCTACTGATGGAGCTCGGGTTGCATCGTTTTAATTACAGTGTTTTAGCCTAAAAAAGTGATTAGACCTTGTATAACTTATATACCATGGCAAAGACGTCATTGTTGTGAATTGTGATGATCTTTGCAAACCCATACACTTTCAGATGTGCAGATACTAAAATAATAATAATAAATCCCTTCCCAACTGTTTGACTGATGGCACTTAGTTAGTTAGTAACATCCAGTGTAAGGATTTATCCGATAACGGAAACTTTAAAACAATTTTTGTAAGTCGCTCTGGATAAGAACAACTGCCAAATGCCTAAATGTAAATGTATTTTACTGAAAAAAAGTAAAGGCATAAAGTCAGAACTTAGACTCAGAATGCTGCTTGTGAATTGTAAGGCATTGCTCATTGTGACTTTGTGCACAATTCCTAACTCCTAAATCTGATACGGTATTACTGACGTCTCTAGAAGTCCAACATCATGTATTTCTTTTACTGCGTCATTCAGAGATCATAACTCCTGGCATTTGGTTCGGAATAAAAGTAAAAGAAAACAAACAAACAAAAGCCCTGTGAAACGCACATGGAAAACCCTGCTTTTTTTTCCCTAGGCCATATTTTCCGACATTTCAGACCTGTGAATGTCAGTGCTCAGGCTTTCCGAGCCGCTCTTACCAGCTGATGAATAGAGTTCTTTATTCGCTTTGCACTGAGCCTTGAGAACTGACCCCCGTCCATGTACATTTGCATTTAATAGAGTAAGAGCGCTTCTTGGAACAATGTGCATCTGCTGTATAACATCGCATAAATCTTTAAGGCACCGAACAGTTAAAACCTGTATTTTTCTTTTTTGTTAGAAAAATAAGAAATTAAGTGGAGAGAGAGTGGTGCTTTATTCAAGACTGTAATAATTCTGTTTAGTAGAATGGGTCTCAGAGGTGTCGTGGCTTTCTGACATAAAAGGAAAAAAGAGTTAAAATGACATTTTGGTCATTTAACATGTATCATCATATATAAAGACATAAAGTAAACAGACTCTATTCATTTCTCTTTTTAACATTAGTCATGCTTAAAGGCACTGCCTTTATAGTTAATCTTACTGTTTTAACAATTTTCTTTAGAGGTCCCTTCTGTAAAAAGTTAACCCAGGTCTCAGCACACTCCAACCCCCTCAAACGTGCATGAGGTGTATTCTTGCTTTGTTTGGATAGCTGGATAGAGCAGAGCCCTGTTTTAAAATCTTGACTGTATGTAATATGGGTCTGTGTTTTGTGAAACTGATCATCCCCTCTGCATGTAATGCATCTCTTCACAATTCTGTCTTCAAGCCTTACTTGAAAGACTTCTCTTGCATTCTCTTGCATTCCATTTTGTCATAGACATAGGTTCATGATGTCAGTTCCTCAGTTAAAAACTTTCTCCCCATGTTTTGTACGAAGCAGGGCAGTGTGGACTGGTGCCCAGTATGTGTGTTCACTAATGACTGGAGTTAAAGTGGCATAATCTGAGCTCTTTGGGGCGGAGTTCTCCCCGAGGAGCTTTAATTCTGTTTAACAAAGGTTAGTCAAAGTTCTCAAACTCGTTATTGGTGTGGTTTTATTGACCTCCCTCATACCAAAGGTGAGTAGTTATTCTTGGATTAGATAGGTCAGAGGAATCCAAGGCCTGGAATTGGAGAAACTTTCAACGTTGTATTGTATAACGAATCAGCTTTGTAAAGCACATTCACTAATCACGTTGAAAAGCTTACAGTCTTAAACTTAGTGAGTTTCATGTTGTATGTATTAATGTTTTTTATTTCTGCAGATCATTACAGCTAGCATAGAGGAATGGGTTAGAATTATGTAACAAGGCTGCAGTTGCAGTTTATTCTGTTGAAAAAAGAAGTTTCCATGCCACAAAAATACGTAATTCCAAACACATATTATGGAGGAGAGGTAGAATGAATGAAGGTATTGTGCTGCTTTGAGTAACTGTGTGTGTGTGTGTGTGTGTGTGTGTGTTTGAGAGAGAGACAGAGAGAGAGAGGAAATAGTTTCCTACCATGCTTGAATGGTTTTCAGCTAACGTTCTCTGCTCTCAGCTCAGTTAGCTGGACTCACCTCTAATGATCCAGTTATTATTAGATTAAACCACATCCAGATAGATAAATCGATAGATGAATAAATAGATAGATTAATGTTAATGCCAAATGGAAATTATTTTGTTACAGCAACTAGTTCACATATTATACAACAAGCAAAAAGAATTGCAGTGAGGAAAATGTAAAGTAAAAAAAAAAAAAACACACACACAAGAGACAAAATTTTGTACATTATGTTTATGCTGAAATGTGTCTGTACTGTATATTAATCAGAATCATCTCTTTTTGTGTTGTATCTGACAGGGTTTCATATATCAGTGGACAATGGTGGAGATGGAAGTTCTGGAATGTTCTCCAAGTCACAATGTATCTGATATGCACTGCGAGAACAGGTAAAGGTAGCTGTAGGTGCTGAATCACTTTCATCGAAGATGTGTCTTTTCTTTGGAAAATTTTATAAATGTGTTAAGGATGTTTGAAGTCTTGATTTGTTTCTGCTTATGGCATTACTCATTTTTTTTTATTTTTATGCTTTATTCCTGATCCTTTCCTCATCCTTCTTTTAAAAATGGTAAAGTGGTAACCGGGGCTTGAGATAGTAAAATAAATTAATAGCTCAGTATTTTTAACTTGATTTAGTGACAAATATCCAAATTAGATGTGCTGCCGCTCCTTATAAATGTCTATAAGTTATTATTTATTTTTGTTATTTATTATTGTTTATTGCTTATTTATATATAGTGCTGAATGAATTGTAGGCACTGTAGCTGTAATTATGTGGCATGTTGCAGAGCATTGTCAGAGTTGGAATGTGAGAGAGGGAGGTAGTCGTGGCATGGCACCCGAAGAAGGTCAGGGAGAGAATGTCTGATTACAGGGAAATAGTCAGATCAGAAAAGGTCCTTTCATAGGGAATGGAATTAAATGATGTTCCCCCCTAAAAAGCCCCATCAAATGTCTAAATGTCCTGGAATAAAAATAGCACTTTTTCATTAACAACACATATGAAAATGCTTTCATCTTAGACACCTCTCAACACTACTCTCTCTCTCTCTCTCTCTCCCCCCACATAACACCTCATCTGCCTGCATCACATAACCACTTGTCCACAGTGCTTTTCATAAGTACTTAATTTCAGACATCATTCAATAATCACATCTGTGCTTTTCAGACCAAGCATTCAGGAAGCACCTGGCTTTTCTTCATCTCTCTCAAACAAACCTCAAACAAACATACACACCATCAGTCACACACACATCAGTCCCCATTTGTTTTTGGAATTGATGGCAAATATTTAATATGAAGGGCCCTGACAGATCTGCATTTCAGGAACACACACACACACACACACACACATGGACACACACACATGGACACACACACACACACACACACACAAGCACACAGTCTACCTCTTTGACAGCAAAGTTCACACCTCCAAACTCTAGTCCACACCTCCAAATCATTTTCTTACCAAGACTCCTGGTATGCTAACACCAGACTACAATTAGCTTTTTTAGGTCATTAACTTGAGTTAATGACCTAATCATTGAGGTTAAGAAACAACCACGAGACAGCAAAATATTTGAAGGCTCCATTGGAACTGGCTAACGTCTGTGTTTATGAGCCTACAGTACATAAATATAGCAAAATGTAGCAAAATGTTTTGTGCACTGATGAAACTAAGGCCCCCATTTCACTGAGCCAAATTAGCTAACAACCTCTCCTGATTTAAAATCAGCTCTGAAGTCCTTGGTACTCTATACCAGTTTGGTTAATTTTTCAAGTGTAGCAACCCCCCATCGAAGCTGTTAACAATAGAAACTGCTATACAGCTCATTTTGACATGAGCAATACAAGCAATAAGGACGTGTTATGGACATAATAACGTTTCAAAAAACGTCTGTTAAGGAATTTAATGATGTTCTACTGAGCCCTAAATAAATGATAATGAAACCGGTAACAACACTATACTGTCAGAAAGAGAATTAAAACAACACTACTGACTCTTACAAACTACAGTGGAACCTTGGATTGCGAGCATAATTCATTCCAGAAGCGGACTCGCATTCCAAAACACTCGTAAACCAAATTTAATTTTCCCATAAGAAATAATGGAAACTCAAATTATTCATTCCACAG
>JAQMYJ010000012.1:28131908-28142075 GCA_030014305.1 Clarias laeviceps | reverse complement strand
TCTAGTCTGAGTCGTTCATTCTTTTGAATCTATTGCACTGCATAGCGTCTATGGGAGTCACGTGACAAAAGAACGAAGGACTAGAAGTGTCATTGAGAAAGAATCACTCAATTCTGTTTCCTGCACACAACCTACAAAGGTTTTGCGATGATTTGCGCGAGACTACTCGTGCTTCTGAGTCACGTTAAAGCAGTGTTGCCAACTTGCTATATTTATCGAGTGTTCAGATCCATCTAGCGACACATTTTTTTTTTAAAAGCGACTAGCGACAAATCTAGCGACTTTTTGTGGTGTTACTGTAGACTTGGAGACTGATTCTCTGATTATCAAAGTCTAATATACGGACACATAACTAACATTAACTAGTTAACATGAGCTTCTATGTTCGTTTTGTATTCTATCTATTTATTTTTTTCTTTATTATACAATGAACAAAAGCAAAACAGTCCTCTAACACTAGCTTGTTCTATTCTTTTTCTATTTTATCTCATTTCATATTATTACATAATAATGATAATGATAATAATAATAACCTTGCCACATGCACTGTGTTAAGATAACTGAGACTTGTTATAGCACTTGCACGTAATTGCTTATTTTGAGTGCTTTAATTAAAAATAAATAAATAAATAAATAAATAGATAGATAAATAAGCAGAATATTTGACAGAAAAAAAAGTTCATTTGTATAGTTCTAAACATATTTAGGGTATTTTTACCTACTCACTTTTTACCATGACATTATGTAAATTACGCAATGGCGTCATTTAGCGACTTTTAGTACACCAAATGGCTACTTTCCTTACTGAGGCGTTGGCAACACTGCGTTAAAGATTCGTTCAAAAAGAACGAATTGTTTATGAACGACCCATCACTAGTGTCTGTGTTGCCACCCGTGCAAAAAGAGCAAACCTGTTACAACAGCAAATATAAACTACAAAGCTCTCCGAAGATTTATTAAAGCGCATGCTCGTTAACTGATGCTGCCGCGCAAAACGTGATTTTTAAATGCATTTAGATTATTTTTTAAACACATTTGTAACGCTAGTAACTTAATGTTATTGACATTGGTAACTAATCAAATTACATGCATTTAAAATGTAATGCGTTACATTTTTGCGTTATCAGGAAAAGTAATTAGATTACAGTAACGTGTTATACCCAACTTTGTTCCTAATAAGGTTAAAGAAGTTCACTTTATAATTTACAAGATTCATGGACAAATATTATTTTACATTTTTATAGATTACTAGCCGATATAATAGTAAGGATTTATCGATTAAATAAAATTTAAATGTATTGTCATATTAACATTATGTCGAACTCTATAATAATGATACTAAATATATATTATAAATCCCTTCTTGAGAACTATTTTTATTCGCGCTCCAGCGAAACGCAATGACTGATGGGAAATTTTTCATGTCCACTTCCGGTGAAGCCTACAATGTCCCTTAGAACTCAGCAGTTTCGCTCCTTGAATTCGGAATTGCACTTAACATGGCTGAACACCCTGTATAGTCCACTTCGCAGAGACCTTCAAGCCGATCGGAACGCAACCTAAAATTCCACTCATCCATTACACGCAGTGCGGGCAAGTCTGGTTTTGAAACTAATCCTTAGATGAAAGAGATCGGTAACAGGAATATTAATATCTTCGATCCGTAGGTTTTATATGAATAAGTATATATTCTTTCTGCTTGACAGTTTTATTTAGTATTACTCTGTACACGTACCTGAGAGTCTGTCTAAACAGGAACTGTTACTAGTGAGGTGAAGATAAAAGTAGAAGCGATTTCCTGTGTTGGTGTAAGGAGCAAGAGCGCGTTCAGTTCTCCGGTCAGTAAAACCCTTGAACAAATGTGGTTTAAATATTTATTTGTACATTTCCATAAGTTCTCCTTCTCCTCCGGTTAAGCGTCAGGGCGCCATCTTGGACAGCACACTTTTTTTTGTCAGATCTTAACAATGTTACTCATCTCCTCCGACAGTCTTTACACCTAACAGCACTGCTATCCGTGTCCACGCCCTGATTACACATTCTATTGACTATTGTAATTCTATGCTCTTTGCTCTCACCCTCAAGTCTCTGCATGAATTTCAACTGGTCATGGATACAGCTAATCACATTACCACTCACGGGCTCCATGTTATATTATGTAGGTTTAATATTCTTTTTACCTTTAACTCTCTTGATAAAGCCCCTACATGTATCACTGAATTTCACTTACTAGATCTTCTTCTGCTATTCCACTCATCATGGAGTGGAGACATCCATAATATCGACTCTCTCCACCTTCAAATCCTGTTTCAGAACACTCTTTTTAAAACCAGCATATATAGTTTTATTTATAACTTATTACTGTATTTTATGGTGTTTGATGCGTTGTAGCTTTTAACCTATTTTGTAAAGGTGCCTGGATGTTTTGAAAGGCACCCATAAATAAATTTTTTTATTATTATTATTACTACTATTACTATCAGCCAGTTATCTAAACTTTTCAAAGCCCAGAGCTGAAATCAGTGTGTTGGAGTTGGAAAACACATTAGCAGGAAAAACACATTATTTCTCCCAACCCTGGCACTGTAGTGCCCCATGCCCTGGTCCAACACATGCACTTCATGAACCACTTTGTGAACTCCAGGCCTAAAGACCCTGGTTTTCACTGCTATAAAACTACTCATGTATTACTCATGGCAGTTTACATACAAGCATTCGAGCATGGGTGTATTTCGAACAGATAAGACTTGAAAAGTTGTTCCTTTAATGGTTTGTATGGCTACTGGATTTTATTGTGACCTGTGAACCAAATCTTTGGGTATTTAGTTGTCGTCATTCAGTATTAGTGACCTTAACACCAAGGTGATTTTTTTTTTTGTCCTTCTGCAGGGATAAAGATGCTTGGTGTCAGACCCCTTGCTTGTTGCAGGACATCATGGAGCATGCTGCAAATCACTCTACACACCAGTCACAATTATGACTTATATCATACCCAGAGGGTATACAGCTGCTACACATTATACACAAACAAGTGTCAAAATAGGAACCATGCATATTTCAGACCTCCTGAGAGAGCTCTTTTGATACATTCATTTGAGCAGCAGCGGGCTACATTTTCTCAAGACCACACCCAACCTCCAAAGTCTACTTCCTCAGCCAGGATAAAACTCCAAACACGACTGCTCATGACGTTGTTTGTTGGAAGTGTTGTAATTGGCACCGGCTGGTACATGCATGAGGAAAAGCAGCAGAAGCTAGAAATGCAACGGATAGATCAGTTAAGGAAAATAACCATAGGCCAAGGAGACTTCTGCTTGCTGGACCACACTGGTCAGCGACGGACCAAAAAAGACTTCTTGGGGCAGTGGGTACTCATGTATTTCGGCTTCACACACTGCCCTGATATCTGCCCTGATGAACTGGAAAAGATGAGCAGTGTGGTAAAGCTGCTGGATGAGTCAAATTTACCCTGCGTGCAGCCGCTGTTTATAACTGTTGATCCAGAAAGAGATGATATGACTACCATGGCACAGTATGTCAGAGAATTTCACCCAC
Organism: Clarias laeviceps; assembly: GCA_030014305.1. Classification (NCBI taxonomy): domain Eukaryota; kingdom Metazoa; phylum Chordata; class Actinopteri; order Siluriformes; family Clariidae; genus Clarias; species Clarias laeviceps. Next base: position 28,138,520 of record JAQMYJ010000012.1, on the reverse strand, counting down.
GACTGATGGGATTGACAGGCACACCTGAGGAGGTAAAGGAAGCTGGACGCGCCTACCGAGTTTATGCCAGTGCTGGACCCAAGGATGAAGATGGAGACTATATTGTAGACCACACCATCCTTATATACCTCATCAATCCAGATGGTCTTTTCCTGGACTATTACAACAGAATGAAAAATGCCAAGCAGATTGCTGAAAGCATTTGTCAGCACATGAAGAATTATGTCAAGTTATTCCCTGACTAGCATCAAGTCTGATGCAGAAAGATTTGATCACATATTGAAATATAAAGTGTTCCTGGATAGGAAAGATGGACTATGCACTGAATAAAAAAAAAAGTGAAATTTAAAATGGTTAAATGGAAGTTTCATTTAAAATATAGCTGACAGTTTTGTGCCACTGATCCACTTGAAAAACGTTTATAATGGTCTTTTCATTTTTATTGATATGAATACAATGGATGTGTCGAAATTAAGATTTACATTGTAAAAAGAGTAGTTTATCTAGATGAATAAAAACAAGGTGAATAAAAACTTAGGGAAAATCAATCTTTATCATATTGATAAAAGACAAACATTAATAATCATTGTAAATGCACACGCCAATGGTTTAAGCACACAGGTGCACTCCAATGCATTAAAAATTGACAGTGACAAATGACACTAAAATAGTACAAACGTGCATAATTAACATCTCATGCACATAGAACTTTTTTTCCATATAAAAAAAAAAAAGGGTGTAGGAATAGTATGCATTTAATATAATTACAGGTTAAATAAGTTCAAACAAAAGGCCCAAATCTAATCCAAGTCGTTTCCAGTGACATGTACAAATCTTTTTGCTGTGTTATTCTAATCTTACACAGGAAGTGAGCCAAGATGAAGACTTGTGAAAGGTCAGGGCAGGTCAAGCTCCAAAGGGGCACTGTAGGTTTTGAGGCGTTCATGTGCCCTCTGTTTGGTCAATAACGTCAGGTGAATGGTGTCTAAGCTCTCATCAAGTCCAGATCTCTTATCGATCTCTACTGTGTAGTCATTGGCCTGAAGGACAGATACAAATACATCAGATGCCAAACTCTTAGCTGCAGAGCTTTCTTCCCCAATATCTATTACAATATCAGTTACATGATATTTGAATGGTGTCACATGACAGCTCAGTTCATAACTGTATAAGAGCTGCTTTTTTGTATTTGTGGTCAACACACATCTGGGAGTTTTATTCCAGAAAGAGGGGTGAAGAAATTCTAAACTGAGTTTGGTATTTCAAGTTAAATTAACTGAATTCTGCACCTGCAATGTTGTTGGTTTCAAAAGTAGAAGTAATCTCACAGAATACCTTCCACGCTGGACACAGTGTACATTTGATTGATTGGGCTAATTTGATAAACATACTATTTTGTCTTAAAAATAATAGACCTTGTTGCAAAATATTTTGTTGGACATGAGAGTGCATTAGAAGGTCTTATTGTATTTTCATCTAATTAATTGTTGTTAGAAAGTCATTCAAAAAAACGGTCTGAGCTTTTTACATACAGAGGGCGTTGTTACTTTTCAGACCAGTTTCCAAGCACAGGTTTTTATATTAACTGAATGAAACTCGTATCAATTACACGCGATTAAACAATTATCAGGATGCTGTTTTGTAATTTTTATGAATTAACACCCCTGTTTTTAATTTCATTGTATGGTGTAAAATGATGAAGGGATTTAAATCCTTTTTAAATGAGTGTGAAACAAGGAAATGGTCTGAAAAATTTCTGTTGACAGAAAATTCGGTATACACGTCTGATCATTATAATTAATTGGAAAGTTTTGGGGAATTGGGGGGGGAGAAATAACCTTAATGGGATCTTTAGGACCATGCCAACCGCTCATAAACAGCATTTATGACAATAAATTACAAAATTACATTTAAATGCGGATAATTTTTATATTATAAAAATACATTTCTATAAGGAAATACATCTATGTGTTACCACTATTAATGTTAAAAAGTATATTAGAAAATGATTGCTTTGGTAGCACTGCTGCTACATTTAAATTGTATTCTACTGTCACAGAACATAGCTCTGGAAGCAAAGAAGACACCGAAAGACCAAGAGATGCACTGCTAAGCTAGCACACATAACTTAACCTTACTTTTAAATTAAGCAAAAGTTCTGAACAGACATCAATAATGCCCTCAAGACCAATCAAAAACTTCATTTTGAAGCATTAAAAATTAGGCGCGTGTGTTTTTATTACAATCTTTTGACATGCAATAATTAAATCAACCTCATCTATTGAACATTGTGTGTTTGTATACTAACCAGTTGAAGAGAAGCCAGCATGTATCTACAGGCTTCTGTGTTTTCCATGCCTTTGACAAGAGATGCAAATGACCGCCTCATCCCTACAGCACCAAGTGCATAAACAATCTGGTCCCCATAGTCATGAATGTCAAAAACCACACCATCCTCCTGGACAACAGACAGCACATCCAATTGATCAGCTAATATTTTTAATAACACTACATATTGTATTTTTTAAAGAGCAATACATCTGCATGTATGTGCATCTTTAAGAAATACAATATTTAAAAAAAGTTAATTTATGTAATTTATGTAATTTAATTAAAAAAGTAAAACGCTGTGTTCTCGATTCCATTACATATTGGTACATAATGGTACACAAAGTAAACCATTTCAAGATTAATTTCTTGATTAATCAAGCTGATTTTTTACATTTTTAAGTAATTAGTATTGGTTGTTGCCTGAGCATAATGAGCCGAGTAACATTCAGGTGCATCTGTGGGCAGCCCAGTGTTGTTGCTATGGAATCACAGAGAGTAAAAGTTCAACCTTTAAAAAAAGTTTCTCTCCTTTACTTTAATTTATTCACAAAAGAACATGTATCATTATAATAATAATATTACTTTAAGACTAACCTTAATATTTATTTTAAAGCCCTTTAGTTTGTTTTTTTGTCCAACAGTGAATATAAAACTGTATGATGCTAATTGCACTAGCATGTATATGTTAACATAGTGCTAATCCCTAGCATTTTATATATATATTTTTTTCAAATATATTAATGTGGCTTATGACCATATTTACATGATAGTGGAACAAATGTTTTTTTTTTTTTTTTTCAGTTCTACAATGCTTTCTTCAGAAAACATCTAAAACGACCACTTCCTGGGTGGAAAAAAAAAAATTTGTGTGTCACTGCGATATTAAACGGTTATATTTTATCACATGGTGAGAAAAAGAAATGAATGGAAAAATAATAAGAATTTGGGACAGTAAGTGAAGTTGAGGAGTGAGGCTGGAGTTGGTCCTCTGTGTTTTATAAAGTGCAAAGTAAGCACAGCCATTTGCCAGGATATTTCAGAGCAAGAGAAAGATGAGAAACACCTGGCCCAACATTACAGACAAGCTGAAAGCTGCTATAAAGCAACCTTTTCTTCAATACTGGGTCAGCAGTGCCACAGGCTGATTACCTCCATGCCATGTCACATTAATGCAGTAGTTTATACCAAAGGAGCCCCCACCAATTATTGAATGCATAAATGAACATTTTTCTGAATTTTTGCATTATAAAAATCGCATTAGGAAATCAAATATTTAACAAAAAGTCTTGAAATATTTCATTTTACATGCAATGAATCTAATATCCGAGTTAATTTTTTGAAAAACTTGAAATTAACTTTTTCTTGATATTCAACTTTTTTGGGATGCTCTGTTATACATCATACACCAACATTTGAACCTTTGAAAGGAATCCTAGACTTACGAATACTGTTTATATAAACAGTATATAAAAGTCTTTATTGGATAAAGCAAATCTCCATTAGGTATCGAAAGCAATTCTGCAATAATATATTTTAAATACAACTGCATACCAGTAGATCTCATCCTGTGCATATTAGCATTACTCACTCAATCCAAAAAAAAAAAAAAAAAAACACCTAATTAACAGCTCTTCCTGAGCTTGAGTGTGTTACAGCAGGGAAAACACTAATGTGCAGGAAATTAGGCAATCTGGGTTTAGGGTTTGGAATAAGTGGTGTTGTCCGCCTCACCCAATTAATTTATTACCTGAGCCAATAGGCGAGGGTTGATCTCCTCCTCCCACTCCTTTACCCTGCGAGACAGAGCTGTCTCCTGAGCATACTTCTGAGAGTTGGCTAGGAACAACTCCTACAGCCAGGATCAGAATCAAACATGCATATAATAATTAGTAAGCATTGGTGTATCACGTCACAACTGTCCAGGGAATATAATTTGAGCTGTTTCCATGCAGTTGTGGAGCAAGGCCTATAGTACCTCCAACTTATAATTTTAAATGGCTGTTTAATATGGCTAAATGGTCAGGTTTGAACAACCTTCATCAATGCTTGGTCCACTAGCACATTCACTGTTACAAAAAATTAATTAAACCACTTAATTAATTAAGAGAAAAGTGAACCAGAACATCTCTGGGACAGATCTCCCAAGTATTACAAGAGCCCATGCATACCACACTCTTTTTGACCAAGTCCTCATAACTAATCCGGCCCATCTGTGAGTCTAAGAACACAGAAAAGATAAACATTTCTTAATTAGAAAAAAAATAGCATTTATGCTCATGAGAACTATCTGAATCTGTTTATATTACCAGAGAAAGTTGGCTCATGATCATTATTAATGTCTCCTGGTGCATGATCTTCCACTAAATTCTCAATGTCATGATCTGAGAAGTCATCACCTAGATAACAAAAAAATATCTATTTAATGAAATGGAAAAAGGAAACAAATGACAAAATATTATCTTTAGGAGAAAAAAAAAAAAAAATCTACCATGCATGTCTGGATGTCGAACCACTTCGTCTTTTTCCTCTTGATTCTCTAGCTCCAGGTAAGTTCTTTTCAGCATGTCATCAGACATGTACACACCCTGAAACAGACAGGATTAGACCCGTCCTAATCACAGATGTACACAATTTGCCACTTTTTATAAATGCAGATACAGACCTTTTTTCTTAAAATCTTCTTCTTTAATTTAAGCTGCTGACTCATCTTGTCCAAGTAGATGTAGTTGAATTCTATAAAAGAAAAATGCTAAATAATAGTTCAAACCAAAAAAATTTGAAATCAGTCGTAAATGTTATTCTGAAAATTTACCAGGATAATAAGGTCCATTCTTAAGCTTGCGGTCTATGCTCCCATCTATAGGAAAATAGAACAACAAATACTAGAACATTACATAGTGTCATTTCTTTAAAAATACTTAGTCACAAGGGAGTATGGCATCCCCCTCCTCACTGCACAAATGTCTGTGGACACCTAACCATTACATTTATACGTGGCGGCATCAAAAAGTTTCGATCCGGTTGCTTTCGCTGTACAGCCTCCCTCAGACACCTAAAACCTGACAGTAGAATATGCCACTGACAGTCTGGCCTCTGGGGACAAATTCTCGATGCGCGAGGCTGCGAATGTTTTCATTTTGGAAATGATGGGTTCTTCTACTGTGAATATTTCGTACCCATACACCCAAGTTTCATCACCCGTAATGTTCCTCAACATGTAGGATGGATCATCCACGGAGTGCTGATGGAGTTCTTGACTGGGTCAGCTCCCTGAGGGCAAACTTGGCAGCAACACGGTACATGTTCAAATCACACTTTAGGATGGACTGGACTGTTGTGTATGACACACATGACAATGGCAGCAAACTTCCATAACTGGGAAGGCACCAGAGACAATGTGCTCCTGCGGTAAGATCTGCAAGAACTTAAAGGGTCTTAAAATACACCAGGCCAAGGCCAAGTGTGGGAGGGAGAAGATACAGGTGCAGCGCGCAGATCAAGAATCTGGTAAGACGCAGGAAAGCTCCAGCCATGAAACACCCCACAGTGCTGGAGATTTCTCGGCAGCTCAGTCACCAACTCCACAAGGGAGCATTTCCACAGATGCCATACCACAGCCAGAGCCAATAAAGGAGAGGATTAGATGGCCAAAGATGTCTGACATCAAGGAGCTGACATCTAGCTTTGATGAGGATCTGAACCGAATCCTTGAAGTTACGTCAGCAGGCACAGCTGAGCGGAAAGTGAACACTCTCACAGAGATCACGTACAACCTAGCAAAGGAACGCTTTGGTACAACAGAGAAGGGTAGCATCAAGAAAGAGAAGCAACCGAACAGAAGAGAGAGAAATTCGCGACTTAAGGAAAGAAATTAGGAGTACTATAATAAGAGCAAGCAGTACTGAGGAAAAAGAAGGGGTAAAAGATCTCACAAGTAGACTTCGGGAACGCCTCAGGAGACTAAGAAGGGTGGAAAGTACAAGGATACTAAGCAAGGAGAAGGAGAAGCGGAGGGCACAGTTCATAAAGGATCCCTACAATTTCACCAGGTCTCTATTGGGAGAAGCTAAATCTGGGAGACTAAATAGCTCTAAAGAGGAGGTGGAGGCATTTCTCAAGGAGACACAGAGACCCAAATAGCCGTCTTCTGGGAAATCCAGAAATTGGTATGGCAGAGCCTCCCACCATCAAGCTTAACACCAATGAACCAACCTGGAAAGAAATCCAGGAAGTGGTTAAAAAGGCAAGAGCGGCTTCAGCCCCAGGTTTCAGCGGTATACC
>JAQMYJ010000012.1:27904980-27920313 GCA_030014305.1 Clarias laeviceps | reverse complement strand
TACTGTATAAAAAAAAAAACACGGTTTTATGTCTTAATTTCAAGTGAAAAAAAATGCTGCCCGTAAATTTTGTCTAAATTTCTATCTTCCAATTGTTCTTTTTGTTTTGTTTTTTATAGACAAGCGCTTGTATTTAAAGACAGTTGTCCAGACAATATAAAAACATCTGAGACCTCAGAGGTGTGAACTGCACACGGGTGATTAGCATAATCTCAATACACAGATTCTTTAATACAAACTTTACTAAGGCATGTATCTATCTCATTTTTAATTACATGCACCCTTTCCTACATTAATAATAACTTGACTTTTAGACTTAAGTCACTTTCTCTAAATATGGCTTCAAATGAAGTCATACAAGACCGCCTGTCAGACAAACACTCTACTCATCTTTTCCTTCAGCTCCAAACAATGTCTCCATGTGTCTGGTGGTGTTCCAATATTACAGTTCATTTTCCAGTATTACAGTCTGGCACCTTGGACCATCTCACACATATGACACAATTTTCTATTCTCCACACAACAGCCCTTGTTCAGTACCACAATGAAGGCTCAATCATTTAATTAAAGCATTTGCCACCTTGAGAACTTCCTGAACCATGTAGACAAACTAAATTTAATTACAGATATAATGAATTTCATTAAATGTTTGAAGCTTGGACAATAAAAGGGCCAGATTGAAATCCCTGGTCCAATCTCAAGTCTCCAAGTGCATATTCTTGTCCACTTTTTACTTGTTTGTATAGCTCAAGCACTCAGATGAGCTTGATTATGTTTGTTATTCAGATTTTTTTTAGCTTTAGTCTCATTTTGTAATAGTTATTTCTCCTAGGTGATCTAGGCGATTAAATATTTCGAGACTTGTTTTGTAACACAAGTCAACAGTTTTGTAACACACCAACAGAACACACTGTCACAGGAAACACTGACCTTCATAAGTCAGTGTGCCAAAAGACATGAACTGTGTACATCAGGAGCTGTGCAACTAGTGCTATTCTGACCATGTTACCATGTCTGTTATTTCATCATGGACAGCAAGTTAGAACAAAGAGCGAAAGTGACATTTAGTGTGAAACTTGGCAAATCTGCCTCAGACATGTTTACGACAATGCTGCACTGAGTCTTCGAGGTGTTTTGAGTGTTGAAGAACACCCCTCTAAGATGGCAAGATGTCAGGAAGACCTTCACCAAGCTCAACCCCCAAAAATGTCGAAATAATTTGGCAACTTGTGCATGATGATCGTCGGAGAACAATCCACAACATTGCTGCCACTGTTGGTAGTCCTCACGTGTGATTTGAACATGCACCGTGTTGCTGCCAAGTTTGTCCCCAGGCTGCTGACCCAGGAGCAGAAGGCAAGTCTCAGTGCGCATGTGTCACTTGTATACTCAACATCTATGCGCGTGTGTACTGTTTACTATAACATTGTGACCACATGTGTGTGCGCGTAAAGCATTTTTTATTTTGTGTCCAAGTGTAGTGACTGTTCTTTGGTAACTGTCCTGAAACAACGACCCTTGTGAAAAAAAAAAAGGAAAAAAAAGACTGTAGCAGTGCGGTAGTTTTGTTAGTGTGTGTGTGTGTGTGTGTATGTGTGTGTGTGTGTGTGTGAGAAAGTGTGTATGGGTGAAAGTCGTCCTACACAGTAGCCCCCCTCCTCCTGCTTCTTCCTTTGTCTAACATCAGTTCTTTTCAAAGGTAAAGTGCAGGTTAATTTATTTTATTTTTACTTTACATTTTATATTCATTATTTTTATATGAATATTTTTGGTTGTGGAACGAATCATCTGAGTTCGCTTTGATATATTAGTGTTTTGATATACAAGTACACTTCCGGAACGAAATTATGCTCGCAATCCAAGGTTTAATTGTATGCCTGAGCTATAATAGGACATTGTACACTTCCGTGTCAAAATGTCCCTTTAACTAACTGCAGATTAGCAATGTTCTGTGCTGGCTGAAGGCAAGACTCAGGCATTCCAGTGTCTGAATGTTTACAGGAATGACAGCAGGGGGCCACCTTGACTGGGATCATGATTTATAGACATATGGTGTGATTTAAAACTTTTTCAACATTTGCCACTTTTACTATGGCTAAGAGTCTCATCAATATACTTAAAGTCTTCTGTAAATGTCAATCGGTTTTATGCCTTCATTCTTCTGCTCGTTAGATGATAAATCCAGATTTGACTTGAACGCCCCTCATATTTACATTTAATTCATTGCCTGTAACAAGCAAATTAAATGTCACATGAAGTTGTTCATGGTCCTGAATCATATAAGGTACTGTACATGTAGTTTACTTTAGGTTAAGATTTCCTTCAGGAGACACATTTGCAAAGAAATTATCATATTAGATTTAGTGTCATACAGACGCCAGTCAGTTTAGTATGTGTTTATACCCAAAAATGAAATGATGGAATGTTGAGACTTAAATTATTCCTGTCACATACAGTAACAGGCAAAGGTTTTGACACAAGTTTAGACTTTTCTACATTCTTGAACAAGACCAATTTTTTTTCAAAACTGTGAAATACTATATAGGCATTAGGTAATTAAGTAACGACAATTAAAGTCAGTTATTATATTAAGATATGAATAGTTCTGTCAGGAACAGGTGGTAATGGCTGTTAATGCCGTGGGCAGAAACGGGCAGGCATAGGCGCAGAGGGGTGTTTTTTTTTAACAAAAGAGTCTTTATTCAGGATATAACAAACCAGGAATCACAAAGAAACAAAACAAACAAAGAAACGAACACTTAAATTATACAACCCATAACTGACCAATACCCAGGCTAGAGGACAAGACACAAAACATAAGCATTATACTGAAATACATGCTTAACTGACAAGACACAGACTCTAATACACAAAATATAAGCACTATGTTGAGACACATGCTTAAGGACGAAATACAGGCTCTAATACCCGTTACACAAAATATAAGCACTATGTTGAGACACATGCTTAAGGACGAAATACAGGCTCTAATACCCGTTACACAAAATATAAGCACTATGTTGAGACACATGCTTAAGGACGAAATACAGACTCAAGCTAAGCATGGAGCTGACAACGGGGAGAAGACGAGAGACTCGGAGAGACTAGAGACTGGACTAGAGACATGGAGAGACTAGAGACTGGAGACAGGACTATAGACAAGAGACGGGACTAGAGACAGGACTAGAGACAGGAGACGGGACTAGAGACAAGAGACGGGACTAGAGACATGGGGAGACTAGAGACATGGGGAGACTAGAGACATGGGGAGACTAGAGACATGGGGAGACTCGAGACTAGAGACATGAGACGGGACCCAGAAGCACAGAGGCTAGGGACGCACAGAGGCTAGGCTACGGGACACACAGGGGCTAGGCTAAGGGACACACAGAGCTAACTACTTACCTATTCTCTAACACACAACACAACATGACTCAACACCGAATCAGCTCCACACACACACACGAGAACACCATAGACGTACATACAAACACATTTAGCCTGGGGACATGCTTAATAGTTATGGGATAACATGAACTACAAAATAACAGTATAAAATAAACCAACATATAAACAAAGAAAAACAATACACAAAAGAAAATGCCCACTTAACTGGCAGCTATTTATTGAAGATTTAATGACCTACCTCGGTTCAGACCGAGGTGCCTTCTGGGAAACTGAGTCTGCAAAACAAAAACTACAAAAGACAAAACAGTACCCTCTAGTGGCGATTCCTTACAAGTTCTTGTAATAACAGTATTGTCAATTGCATCTGCACAACCCATCATGCACCATATGATGAATCTGGCTCTCAGGAAGACCATCCCAGGAAAGCAAGACCAAAACTTACCTCTGCTGCAGAAGAGAAGTTCATTTACAGTTAACAGTCTCAAAAATCATTAATTAAGAACCAGCACCTTGGTGCCGTTATGAAGACTTTACAGAGCATAAGTAGCAGACACATCTCAATGTCAACTGTTCAAAGATTATTGCATATTTTGGACGCCTTCAGGATTGATTTACAGAGTAGAAAAAAATAAAAATCAGGAAAGACCATGGAATTAGAAGGTGTGTCCAAACTTTTGACTGGTAATCTATACAAATTCTAAATACTCATCATCTAATTATTGGTAGGGGTTTTACAGTAACTTACCCCTTAAAGGAGTACCCATACTACTCTCATGTCCTTCAAGTTTATTCTAGATGTTCTTCCATAGCCATAGCCTTGAAAAACTTCTTAGTACATCCCTATAAATGGCTATGTCTATGTTATAACTGAGGCCGTTGAGTTTTCTAAAAGCTGAGCTTTTGCACTTCCATAGCATTGTAAATGCAACATTAAACCATTAACATGTGTTTGTTCCTGGCCCAATAGTAAAATGCAATTAGCCATATTGGGTCCGGTAATCATAGATTGTTGAGCTGGCCTTTTAAATATTTTTCTATTTCTGTTTAAAGGACAACAAAAATAACTGCAGCAGCAATTCCTTTGAGAGCCAGAGAGAGCAGGGAATAGATAACATGCACACAAATTGCAATGATGCATTAAAACAAGAGGGAAAAAAATTAATTTTAGGCTTGTGCTGTTGTCCACAGATTTGACTTCATGCAGTCTAATATATTTTAGTCTAATAAAATTACAGTTATCCCGCTTTTCCTTCTCTGACTGCATATTCTTATCCTTTGACTGCCTTTTCTTTTTATAACAGAGTAATGGTTTATGTGTAATTATAAAACTACTAATAATTTCAGCGTTGCTTCAAGAAGCGTGTCCAGCGTAAAACCTGTGCCAAGTTGTATATGAATGAACATGAATCAAATTCTGAGATAAGGATCCTCATCAATCTATTAGTATTTCAGTTGAGTAAAATATGTTTTAATGTTGTATTTGTATAAGAGGCATTATGAAGTTACCTGAATAAGAAGTGGTTAGATAGGTGTGGACTACTTAAAAAAAAAACTTTGATCATTTCATTATTTTTGAGGCTATTACATAATTTCACCACCCAATTTAGGTAATGCATGATGGAAAATGTAACTGTAAATTAGACTTTATTCCCCCCAAATCCACACCTGATAGTCAGATCTAGTAATTCTTTAAACACAACTGCTCTGTATGAGTAACTCAAAAGAAAACACATCATCAGATGTGTGATAACTCTTTAAACGGAGACCTAATAAAACGAGGTTCTGCCACTTTCCAGTGCTTTGACAAGTTGTAAACAGTTTGTTTATATGTTTATATAATCTTTTAAAACTAAGCGTAATGAGTTTTATTACTGTTATGCTGGCAAGTCAGGATTTGCCACCTGTTTAAGATAAATAATGTATTTCTGGGTTATTTTCAGGATTTGCTAGTGAAGTAAATCAAACTCTGCATAGTACACAACAATATCTACAGTAAATAGAATATAAACAACAGCTTTCTAGATTAGAGCAACACTGGGTAGAGCATAATTTTGTGAATAGTATCTTATCTTAATAGTAACCTTATAAGGGAAAGGTTAAAATGAAAGAAACGGTTCCTTTATTTATAGTATTTATTTATTTTATGTAAGTACATAAGTAATAAATAAGTATCACTTATGATTATCACTAAGTGATAAATGCATGAGCCTTTCTGAGAGAATTAGCTGTAATTATTAAAAGATTTTATGTAAAAATGTAGCCACTTTATTTTGTGTGTCCTTGTAAGTCTCAGGAAGAGGTAAAGCTGGGGCACACGTACAGTGTTATAATGCATATAGAAATTAATTAATTTCTATATGCAAGTGTTATAATGCATATAGAAATTAATTAATTTCTATATGCATTATAACACTGTACGTGTGCCCCACCTTACAGTTACATTCTGGCAAACAGGACGTAAAGTGAGATCTGACAGGTGGAAGAGTGTAGCTGACTCAAAAAAATTACTCACCTCAAAATAACTCACCTCTACTTTGGAATGAACTGCCATTCCATGTCTGATATCAAAGTTGTCGCCCCATTTTAATCCCTGCTGGCAAGTTAATAAAAATGGATCAACCAAACCAGAAAACAATTGCTAAATTAATCCAAACAAACAAATAAACAAAGAAAAAATGTTAGTCTAATTGAAAAAATAATCGATAGATTAGTTAATAAAAAAAAAAAAGATTAGCCATATCACAGATGCACATGATTGGGCAGTGTCGCTGTGATTAAAACAGTAGTGCAAATACCATTCATTTTTTTTAGAATTGGCTTACTCGGATGTTAAACTCAATGAATGTCTTGCATTTATTGACCTTCTCTCTCAACACCTGCATAAACTAGTATGTTTCATGCGTTTAATTTCAAGAGTAAATAGGCATGTACTGTTATGCTGTACTGCCTGCCATCTAACACACAGTATGAATGCAGATCAATTCCCGCTTTCTGTTTCACCCGAATGAGGATGGGTTCCCTGTTGAGTCTGGTTCCTCTCAAGGTTTCTTCCTATTAGCACTGTCGCCTTCGGCTTGCTCATCAGGGACTATCTGACTACTTTGATTCATACACATTCACATTACATACAAACTTAAATAATTCTTTTGATTGTGTAAAGCTGCTTTGCGACAATAACAATTATTAAAAGCGCTATACAAATAAAATTGAATTGAATTGAATGTACAGTAAGCATATATAAAGAATATAATCTTATAAACATAATCTCAAACCCACATCTCGGCTGTTTCATCAGTTGTTCTCAAATCATAACATTTCTTGATGTCCTACATTACTTAATGCCTTCAATGTAATCAATTCTGATTATGCAGAACTACTAATGGAAAATAATCCAGATCTCTTTAATAACTTTAACCCTGTAATGAAATTAAAAAACACTAGACTTTATGCAGTTTTTACTGATTTTCTGCAAGAGAAAAAAAAAGCTGGTATCATGTTTGCATTTTCTCCTTAGCATTGTGTGAAATTCAATATTTGTTTTTAATCAGGGGCTGCAACTTCACCAGTTTACTTGAACAGCAGTGAGGCTTCCAGAGGAACAGGGCTGACCCAGGCATAAGTCTCACCATGCAACTCTTTCCTGCTTTGCTGCTGCTGATCCTGGTGGTTATTCGGGCTGAGACACGGAGAGGAAAGAGACTAGGACAAGAAAAATCTCGAGGCAGAAACAGGTTGAACTCTGTTCAGCACGTTGCAGGCAGCTGCAAAGAGTACATACAGAATGGTGATACGTTTCTTGACTGCCAAGACCAGCATTTGACTGCTGTCCTGCTTGGTTGGCCAGAAGATATTGACCACCTTCTACTGGCACAGAACAAGATAACAGTGCTTCAAGATAACACCTTCAGTCATTTTCGAAATCTAATGAGTTTGGATTTGCAGCTGAATGAGATTTCACTAATTGAGGAAGGTGCTTTCAGTGGCCTAAGCAAGCTCACCACCTTACTGCTACAGCACAACCGCCTACAAGTGGTTTCTGAAGCCATATTCATACCCATGCCTCGACTTAAATACCTGCGACTTCATGACAATCCATGGACATGCAACTGTCAGCTGGACAGTCTGGTCCGCTTCCTACAGGTGCCAAGCAACCGTTACATGGGTAACTATGCAAAATGTGCAGAGCCTACAAGGCTGTGGGGGAAGCAGTTAAAGACTTTGGACCCTAAGTTTTTGTGCTCACCAACGATGCAGGCACAAGTTCATCGACTGCATTCTGATACAACATTGTTGTGCCAAACTCAAGATTTTCCCAGGCCCCTGCTCGACTGCAGAAGCAGAGGTGAGAGCACCACAAAAATTTTCAAAAGTGTAGGCATACAGTTCTTTCTAACAGTTGTTTTCAGTATTCTACAAGTCCTAATTCTGTTTGTTTGATAATATTTGATAAAATGGAATATCCAATTTTTAGGTTCAACTAACATAAGCATGCTGTAAATGTCCCAAACCACACATTAATAATTTGACATACTGTTTATGATGATAGTATGCAATTAGAGACACAATATTCAGAAATAACTGAACTCCGAACACTATAATTTTGGATGGAATACATTGCTATTTTTTTAATGTGATGAGCCCACCTAAAACAAATTCTGTCAAGAAATACATATCAGCAGTGCCCCAGTGCTGCCTTGGAGCAAGCTCCTGGATTGACATACTGTATCATGGCTGATCCTGAGCTCTGACCTCAGTTTCTTGGATCAGTCTTGGATATGTAAAGAAAAAATTTCATTAGCTTGTATTGTATATGTGACAAATCTAAGTATATTTTTTTCTTTTCTTTCTAAGTCTGTTGCAACATGTGCTGGGTAAAAAGAAAAACATTTCAGATTAAGAGTTGTGTAGTACTATCCAACCCTCTAAGTTTTAGCCTCTTAGCAGCATCTGCCAACCCAGATCCATTTTTTTAATATTATCATTATGGTCCTTGCATTAGGAATTAGGAATGTGATTGGTCTTTGCAAGATATACATGGGCTCTTGGAGTTTTGAGGTCTTTCTGAATAGTCACTTTTAAATTGTTAATTTGCCTTGAAATGATGATTGTTTTCTGCGGTTCTTTTACCCTTACTAGATTTGGGTATATGCAATTAGTAAACTATTCACACTCATAGTTTTGAGATGAGATGAGATTTGACTACAAATTAGGGTCTAAATCTTTCATCTTCGCACGTCAAGACAAATAATGCATTCGTACTATGGCCAATGCCGAGTGAACCAGGCTTCTCCCTACCAACACATAAACACCAATAAAGCCATAAACACCTTCGGAACAGAGGTTGAAAGGGTGCCCCAGTTGGTAGTACCGTAGAGTGAGGAAAGTGCACAGGGGCATTTGGCCACCTGCTGGTCATGCATTCTTTCTCAATGGGCACTTACAGACAGTTTTCTACTGATGTACAAGACTGGCATCTACTTCCCCTCCATCACCCAGACCAAAATATTGCCCAGCACACTGTCTGATGCATCAACATGCAAACAAAACTGAGAGAAAAGTCAAGTGAATGCAACAACAGGCCCCCACATAAAACTGCTTTCTCCACTAGAACGGATCTGGTGCCCCCTTTTTAGTGAGGTCAGAGGTGATGACCTCCTATGATGGCTAGCCAGGCATAGGAAATTCGATATTTGTTTTTAATCAGGGATTGCCTCACTCCCTTTTTGGTTTTAGGTCTCAGACAGGCTACAATCAGTCTTGCCAATTTAGGGATACTGCTGCTCATGACATAAATGGAAACTCAGATACCATACTTACCCCAGCCCAACTGTGCATTTCTTCAAGTCTCACCCACATCAGCAATCTCATGACAGCCCTGAGATGTTGCATGTGGCGTTGTCACTATCATAAATGATTACATCATCTAAACAAGCATTAGTGTATGCAGCAGGTGGATGGAGGTCATTTGAAGGATTCTGTCTGTAAGACTGTGAAACAACCCAACAGGAAAGTGTCATGAATCAGTGCCATAATGTGCCAATATCTATTAGTCAAATGGAAAAAATCCCTGAGAATTCCTGTTGCATGTGGCAACCTGAGCTCTCTGTGATGGTAACCGGTGGTCTCCACAGGACCCCAAGGTGAATCAAGGAGATTGAGATGGTAAATCTGTAATGACTTGCCTCTGGCCTCATAGTCAACCTGTCCGACTCACAATATAACCTCAAAGGGTCTTATTTTAGAGTTCTAAAATAGCACTGTGTCTCTCAGTGTGAGTTCCCATAGCCTAGCACCCCTTTTATTCAACCAGAATTGACCATATTTAGAGTGGAGCAAATTCTTTTGGGTCAACTGAGTTTTTCTCATATAAAAAAAATATAAAATTTTTGTTTTTATGTAAAGGTCCCTCATAACAATTTTCCATAATGACATCTAATATGCCACATGGCCTGCACCTGTACAATTTAAACAAGCAAAACCAAGTAGAGGCTTGCAGGACCTTTCATTCTGCAAATAATCAAGAATCAATTATTCCAATGCCAAGTGTCACCATGAGCAAACTTAGAAATCGTTATGTAGCATTTTATTAAACTCTTTGATCAGACCTTCCATCTGCAGGTGATAACTGCTGACAAATAAATTTAATGGGTAATAATACAATCATTATGCAATCATATAATTTCTGTAGTTTGCATGATATGAAGCAGTGAATTGATTAGTTAGAATCACTTTCAGGATACTGATTTGGAGATACTTTCCAGAATTGTGTTGCATAATCCATTAGGATTAACACAAAGTGATGTCTGTGTGAGGTTCCCTCTAACAGAGAGATGACATCCATTCCAATTCTTTGAATGGGACCTGCATTAGTGTTAATAGTGAAATAGTTGCATATTTACCAGTTGTGACACACTGCACATCATTTAACGAACATCCCTGTGGATTCCTGGACAATAGAAATGGGCCATGTGAAGAGGAGTGCCCCCTTATCCTTGTGTCTGCCTGTTGCGTAGCTGATGTCAATGGACCCAGCACAGCCTTTCCAGCTAATGTCCAATGAAGGACCCAGCCATGAGAGATTTTTGAGAATCCAAGGCAATTAGTTCCTGGGATCATGTGGCTTTGGTGGATGCCAGAAAGGGCCTTAAGAAGTTTGGCTAAGTGTGAGGATTCCATGATGATGTAACTTTTTCACTGTCCTGGTTTTCATCACCAGTGTAACAAAAGGGGTTATATGAGGAAGGATGGAGACACGCAATTGATGCTATTTGATATTTTTCAAAGTGCTTGTTGTAAATATTTAACATGCTTTTCAGCCACTATGCACATGCCTACATGTCCACAAGGTACTGTAAGTGAACTCTTCCCTCTATGCTTCTCTCCAGGCTTCTTTCTGGCAACACAAAAACAGAAATTAATACACTTGATAACAAGCCACATGTTACATGCTGGCATCACCTGCCCCTCCCCATTTATCTATTTATCTACAGTCATGTATAAAAGTTAGTGCCAACAAACACAAAAAAAATAATCTGTTCATAGCAGATGTTAGTATTAGGCAAATACAAACTGAGACAAAGAACAACCTACAACTTTTTTCACTATGGCATTTTTAATTATTAAAAAAAATTAAGTAAAAACGAAAAAAAAAAATCATGTGGGCAATACTAAGTAACCCCTATGATTCAATAGCTTGTAGATCCATATTTACCAGCAATAATTTTAAGTAATCATTACCTTTATGACTTTATCAGTCTTCCACATAATTTTGGTACATTCTTCAACACTGCTTCAGTTCATTGAGGTTTTTTGGGCATACACCTATGCATAGGTCTGTAAAGCTCTCGCCACAGCATTTTAATCGGGTTAAGGTCAGGACTATAACAATACCTTGATTCTTAAATTTTTCTGCCATTCTTGCTTCACATTTTTGTCCTACTTCAAGACCAAATGTTGACCAAGTTTGGAAACTTTCCTGTTGGAAAGGTGACCTCAGATATGCCTCTAGAATTCTCTGGTATACAGAGGAGTTCATGGTCGACTCAATGACTGCATGGTTCCCAGGTACTGTGGCCGCAAAAACAAGCCCAAATAATCAGCCCACCATCGCCATGCTTGACATATTTTTTTCTTTTTAGCTTCATTTTTGTTAAATAAACATTGGCATTGTGAAAAAGGGTATGTTTATGTTGTTGTTCGTCTGAGGTTGTGTAACACTGAGACCCGTTATGATCAGATGTGTTTAATTATGTTTTTACACATAGAATTCAAAGAGGAGGCACTAACTTTTCCACATGATGGTATATATATATATATATATATATATATCCTTACATGTTCCACAGTCACAAATTCTTTTTCTGAATATCAGATTGCTGGTTTCTAATACATTTAAGTGTCATGGTATAGGAAGTACTGTCATTATGTACAAGGGTTTGAATAAAAAGATGAATTTCAAAGCCAACGAAAAGAAAAGTTTTAGCCAGGTTTTTTCTTTTTTCTTGATCAAAGTGATTCATTTTTGGTGTGCACTACACTATAACTACTTCAGTTATGTGTTTAAAACATCTTAAAATTTTTTTTTTTTTTGCAGTATTTCAATACTGCCTGACTTTTAGTCCATAATAGCGCTACAGTAATTTCTCTTCCTCTGTATAAAGGTAATTTTAGTACATGGTGTGGACTTAAATGCAGAAATCTGACCATAAAGAGTAACAGACCGCAATTAATGTCAGTGCTTGATAGGTTAAATTATTTGGCAGCATGAGCTTGTCCTTATGGAGTTAGTGTAGTTACATGAATAACAGATGCATCTGGACTTTCTCTGCTCCCCACAAAAAAGCTGAGTCAACACTACAGCAGAGGGAAAAATGCTGTTCATGATCTCATGATGTCTTCAGATTGAATACATTACTGGCTTGGGATTTCATTTCTTAGCAAACAAACAAACATACAGTAAAACAGTTAAATAAAGGTCCAACAGTGATAGAGTCCATCACATCTACTATGTTGACCAAATTATGAAAGAGGAAGTATCTTATCTCTTACAGAACCACTGTTATATTTTCTATAATAACAGCATAAGAAAACGCTTTGAATCACTAGTGCTAGAACTCTATAAATTTGATTTGATTACCACGTACCAAGTCTGAAAAACATGTCTTTAGTTGAGCTTTCCTTAAACTATAAAGCAGGAGATCTGGTAAACTGAAGATTCTCCTGCTTACATGCTCAGGTCTTGATGACATTTCCTTAGATTGCTACATGATTGATGTTTCACATGTTTCACATTTTCACAAATATGTGCTGCATAGATGTGTACCAGGTTAACAAGCTAAGAAAGGTTTGTCAGACATGATGACATTTACAGACTGTGTTTGAAAACACACAAAGCCAAAACTACTCATAACATAAACAAAGGAACTTTTCCATGACCATGAATTGCATTATTTGTAAAGTACTTACCACTTCAGCCCCTTATTCCATACACACCAGGCAGCACAGAAAATCACTTTTAGCTCTAGTACCAGTAAAGTATTATTATAATATGAAAGCTTTTAAGGACCACCAATGTTGACCGAACTGTAGCAGAGCCTTGAACAATTACTGTGGAAGATTTTCCATCTATGGTTAGCCTGTTGGAAAGCATTTTGCTCCAGGCTATCCAGTCTGATCCTGAGCATAGAATGCTTTTGTGTATTTTATAAGAACATGACAGTAAGCATAGTGACAATTGTAAAGTGTCCATGTAATGGACACTGATTCGAGCTGTATCTTGAACCCAGTATAAATCAGGAGGAATATAACAAACAATATGTACTAATTTTAGCATACAAGAATTTAAAGTAAACCCTGAAATTCTTAGTAGACTTCTTTTAAAGTCAAAAGCTGACTGAAATAAAATATACAAATAAAAAATATTGACATAAAAATTACTTTATTGATTTATTTAAAGAAAGAATATTTTCTTTCCAAAATGCTCACTGGCCAATATATTAGGAATATATGTACACATGCTTGTTCATGCAATTATCTTTTGCAATACATAAAACAGATTTCCAGATGGTTTAGAAGGAACACTATTTATATCATTTTTTTAATTAGTAGAATTTATTTGTTTATTCATCTGATATTATTATTATTATTATTATTATTATTATATAATTAGCACTCCTACTTCCTTCATCCTTTCATGGTGCACCTCCATCCTGGACCATTAACTCAGTTAATGTTGTTTTTTTTTTTCTTTATGTGTCAAAGGCTAAATTCAACGGACTAACTTGATAAATAAGCAGTAAAATAACTGTAAAAAACAAGTCTTAGAGCTTCAGGACATGAAGTTAAGTCATGCGCCTGAGCTTCAGTTTTGAAGTAAATTCAGCTTTGACCTGTCCCTTGTTGAGAAAAAGTGATCTGATTTGAAATGTCTAGCACAAACAATGTTTTGGGCATAGTCAAATGAAAATTTCCACGTTAAATAAACTGCATCCTTCTTTACTTCCTCAGAGAGTTTGTGTTCTTTTGTATATCATCACCTGGGCATTGACTGTACTCTTAGTTGTGACATTGTACGAATGGAATAAAACCAAAATGAACTTTTATTATCATATACATTTTTTTAAATATACTCCAATGCCTGGCCAAATTATTAACACCTTTAAGGGCTGTGCTGAACCTTCACTTGGAAGAAATGTGAAAAAAATGATTTAAATGATTGAAAGCACTTAAATGCTCAGCAAAGATGCATGGCGAAACAAAATGGCATTTAGCAAAATACTCCTATCCCTGCTTTCCACTGCATACAGTATAGCCAGCCTGTACTTACACCTGGTTTCTCTGCTGTACTTTCCGTTTGGTAAATTTATTTATGCTATTGTTAACAAAGTACACTTTCTCTTTTCCAGGGCTGAAGGCTGTGCCACCTGATATCCCAGAAAACATTGCAAAAATAGACCTTGCTTTTAATAACATAACACAGCTGAGGCCCAAACAGTTTGTAACCATCAAAGACTTAAAGCTGTTAAACCTCAGCAGCAACAGTTTGGAGCACATCGACACAGGTAATTCATAGACTTTTCAATTGTGCCAGTGTATTGGGTTCATCATTTTCATAAAGTGCAGAGTCAGGTTCTGTCAATTTAAATCCTCATGGCTGTTTAATACAAATTCAAGATTCAAGAAACTTTAAATAAACCCAGGGGGAAATTTATTTTCCTTTCTAAACAGCTGTTAACTATTTAAAAAAAGAAAGAAAGAAAAAAAAACATATTAAAAGAAAAATCTTTAAAATAAATAAATAATTTATGATTATACAGTGAAGTCAACATTAATGAAGGAATAACATAAATATTGTGCATGATGCTAGTCAAGATTTAAGCGTGATAAATAATATGAATTGTACATTCGCAGTATATTAACAATGATAAAATGCGGTTTATTGCACATTAATATTGATAAAATTAGAGACAATGCTTTAGATCTTTAGATCTCTGACACTTGAACTCTCTGCCACATTCACCACTGGCACCACACAGAAAATATGGAGCAGTCAGGGGAAAAGACAAGTTGAGAAGGATAGACACAGGGAGAAAAAAAAGTAGAAGCAAAACAGGATGAGAGAGGAAGAAAGAGAGAGAGAGAGCAGTGAAATCTCAACCTTTTCTGTCTCTGAAATGGGAGCTAACAGAAGACATCTGTTTTTTGGGGGATCCCATTTCCAGAGGAACACCGACAACACATTCCCTGCATCCCTCCTCAAATAAGAATTTTTTGTAAAAAATAATTAAGATTAATTATCGCAATAAAAATTATCTCTATTCAATACCGTTCAAAAGTTTGGGGTAACTTGCAAATTTCCTTGTTTTTGTTTAGTGATTTATTTTCTACATTCTACAACAATACTGGGGATTTCAAAACTATAAAATA
>JAQMYJ010000012.1:27873593-27887031 GCA_030014305.1 Clarias laeviceps | reverse complement strand
AAACTTTTGAACGGGAGTGTGTATATATATATATATATATATATATATATATATATATATCGGGAGGTCTAAAAGGCTGTCTGTGGCTACAGAAGTTTGTTTGGGTGCATATGATGGCCTGTATTGGGAAGGATGGCATTACTTTCACTCATCTCAGTGAGAGGGACAGTAGCTTGTCGGTGTCTGTGAGCTGTTTCCTCCAAATGTGACAAGCTACTCTGTCACACAGCATGACAAGCAGTTGAAAAAGATCTTGCGGCTGGTTTTACATATCATAGAGGAAGCAAGTGTTAATCTTCATCCGCCCTGGTTGTTTGCTGTCATGTACTAAACATTAACTGGCAAGTGAAATTCCAAACTGGCAAATAACCAAAATAGGATGAAATATTAAATATAATAAAAATATTTAACCCTCATGTTGTGTTCGTTTTGGGCTCACAGTCATAATGTTCCATAATGTTGGAGCATTTTATCTTATTATAAATACACAATAATACATATATTATCATATAATGTTGTATTAGATCTTTTTCATCAACTTGAGAACTTGTATTTGCTGTGTACGACCTGAAGGCCTCATTTACCTGAGCTCATACCACTCGTTTTTTAGGGGGGAAACATTATATAGATATTATTTTAACTACAATAAATACCAAGTTGAAACCAATTTTTTTATTTATCACAGAATACTTCACTGAAATGTTTACCAAAGTAACTTGCATGTTCCATGCATAAGATGTCTTCACATCACATGCTGCCCATATCTTTATACCATACTTAGATGATTTGTTTGTTGTCCCCTAAAACGATGAAATGCTCATCAACAGTGATGTCAGGACATGGTTTGTAAATTATTTGCAGGTGCTCCACCCACTTCTGCCAAACTTCTCAGCTTGTCTCGTTGACTACGGGGTGCTCTTGTGTGGCAGTCATCAAAGCAAATCACACGTGACAGGATATGAAAGGTCTGCAAAGACAATTGCCTGACCAGGGTTCGCATCCCATAAGCTGGATGCTGATTCTTTGCGGGATCTGTAGACTCCACACAAAATCAACACACCCATGTAGGCTTTAATATTCACCTGATCTACCTCCTTCCAGATTTTTCCATAAACCCTTCTCCCCACCAGGTTTGTCATGTTCATGACAGTGGTTACAATGGAGTCCATGAGGAAAAGTTGAAAACAGGACTTGATGTTATCCACTCAGGATATGGCATATTGAGTTAGTGTTAGGGTTTGGTTCCATTTTTTGACCGAAAGGAGACCACAACTTCAGCTGGGTCTTCTTCCTCACCAGTGTCAGAATCTTCCTCTTTCTTTTGCATTATCCTCAACCATTGACTCCTCCTCCTCTAACCCCTCCTCACTGTCATCCTGGCTTCTCTCCTCCTCATCACTGTCATTGTCAAATATAATTCCTGAGCAGTATATCGTGCTGACAAAGACTGAACTGTGAGTAAGGCCTCAAAAAGCTTTGTATACCAGAACTGCATAAAAGTTCTATGACTGAAACAATGTTGCAGTTTTGTTTTTCAACAGGTGTGGCAAAAGTTTTCTATAGTGTGTTAGTGTGTGTGCACATGCATGTTTGTGTCTCTCCTTAAAGATACCTGCATGTTTAGGTGTGGGAAAGGAGTGTAGAAATGTGCTTTCACCATATTTTATACATTAATTGTAGTCTTACCCATTCATTTCCAATGACCGGTCATTTTTGACCAGGAACACCATGAGTGTATAAAAGTTCCATAAAACACACAAATTTTTATTAAAATATTTCAAATGTATTTTATGTGTTTAAATGCCATGTGTGAACAAAGTCATTGAACCTCATGAGAAATGGACAAAATTTACTGCACATTCAGATTTGACTGGAACACAGCATGTTAAGACACATTAAAAAAAATAAACTTTTTCTTTTTCTTTTTTCAACTTTGACTTGACGATCCATCACTTATTTTTATTATCTTTTTTATTTTGTCAACTTTATCATTCAGTTATCGATTATAAGGCCAATTTATCTTTCCCACATAAAAAATGATGTAAAATAATTCACTTTGACAAAATATAGCTTGTATGTAATGGATTTTGCTTTCCTGTGGTGGATGGCAGTTTGGTTTCACTGTAAAAACTAAATTTAATAGAAGCAATTTAATAAAAGTTTTTATTGGAATTCATCTTGGAATATGCGTTAATAGTAACAAATCGAAAAAGTTAAAATATATACACAACATAAGCGCTCAAGTTGACATAGAGTTTTTGTTCAAATGAAAAATCTTACTTTGCAAATATATAAAAAAAATATGTCACTCTTTTTATTGTTACTAATTAATGTTACAAAGGTTTATTTTTAATATTGGTGTGATACTATGTAATACAATATTTATCAGTCAAAACAATCAGTGCTGTTTGGGATTTTACTTACAGTGATACAAAAATGTAGCAAGTGCTTTTAGACCTACACTGCACAACACCTAGATGGCAGTATTAGACAGCTGAAGGAGTACTTACATGAAATTGGATTTTTTAAAACATGCACATTGTTCTGTTCATATCGCTTTTTTAAATTGTCCCAGACAATATGTAGTTTAAACATAAGATGATTCATTATCATTATATTCTTTTTGGTAATAATGCTTTTATTAACTCATGGGGCATAGTTCTTTGGCCTTATCATCATTCTGACAGTTTTAAATGTTTGCCTGGTGCTGGTCAGGTAGTGGTCACTGGGCATATTGGGCCATGTGCTCCAGAAGATGCCATCTCGCTTCCCTGTATACTTCTTGTTGTAGTATTTGCCATTGAGGTTAGCTGACATACAAGTGTTGAACCACCAGCCTGCACCATAATAAGCACCACAGTTTCCTGACAGGTACATATCATTGTCCCTGTCCCATGTAGTGAAAAACATCTGATCGTGGTTGTAGTCCTTGTCAATATGCAGGGCATTACCAGCAGTCCCTGAGTATTCACTTATGCCCAGACGGTATTTAAGGAATTCATTTGATACATAAAAATGGTTGTACTTCGCATACTCATGCACACCCTGGAAGTCCTCAAGCTCAATGCGCAGTACCATGTCTCTGGTTCTGGTGAGCAGATGTATACGGTCATTTCCAAGCCAAAACTCCCCACGCGGGTTCCCAAACCCATTTTTATAGTCAGCCCAGGTGCGGTTGAAATCCACACTGCCATTGATTCGGTGCTGCACAACAGTCCACCCACCACCATTGGACTCCATTTCACAGAAAACATCAAAGGTCCCATTTTTCGGATCAGGCGTAACCTTATAGACTCCACTATTCATCTGCTTCATGGCACTGTAGTCTGAACAGTCTCTAGGTGCTAGAGCTATGATACCTAAAATAAGATAAAGACAGGGAAGTCAGATTGAGATCATTAATCTTTTAAGGGTTATTTATGGGCAATCTATGGTCTATTACTATTATGACTCAGTATTGTATTGAGTTACTAAAACTTTTGTAACTTTTGTGTACTTTTTCTTTTCTGCTTCTGAAATTAGAAATTGTCAAAATTTTCAAATTAAAATAAAAAAAAATATTTGATATTAAAAAAGTTAGTTTATGACTTTTGTGTGGTAAAATAGATTGAAACTTACCTAATGGTCCTTTTACTTGAGGACATGTGTTTGAGCAGCTGCTGTTCAACTTGGTGATTATTTCACTGATGTTGTCTACCTTTTTGTCCACCATTTCATTAACTTTCTCCATGTTGATGTGTTTGAGCTGCTCCATCTGTCCCTGTAGGTCTTTAATCTGTGTGTAAGCGTTCTTGAGTTTGATGGACATCTTGGTAATCTTCACTTGCATCTCTTGGATGTCATTGCTTGAACTCTCATTTCTGGGTGGTGTAGTCCCGCCATCTCTTCTCTGTTGTGTCTGTACACTGTCACTTTGAAAACTGCAGCCTAGGCAGGCACTCTTTAGTTGCCTCACTGTCTCCTTCATGTGCTGTAGCTCTGTCATGGCCTTCTTCAGTAGCTGAAACTGCTTGGGCAGCTGGATGGTGAGAGTAGGGAAGGTGATCTGGTAGGGGCACTCCTCTTCATTTTCGCACTGGCCAGCAGTTTTCAGTTTCACCTGGGAGCAGCTCTCAGGGGGCGATGTCTTGTCCATACTCCCAGAAGAACCACTAACCACAGCTTCAGACCCCAGATGTGTAGCTATGAGCACGATATACACACACAGTTGCATGATATTGTGCAGTCAGGAAGTGTGAGCTGAGTATGAGAGAGAATGAGAAAACTGGCTCTGCTCAAGTCAGCAATGACATAAATACAAGAGCAGTGAGGAAGATAGGGGAATGGTGGGTGGGGTAGTACAATTGCATAAGAACTAGAAAAAGCTGAAATGGGAAAAAAATGTTAGTCAGAAAGCTCCTCCTTTTCCTCACAACACAGATACACACATATCCACATTTCTAACAGTTTACCTTTAATATATGTTACAGTGTTACAATTCCTTTGCCAATTCCTTTGACAAGTTAGACACTTGTCTTTGTGTCTAACAGTCTGTTTTTATTTACATTTTTTTTTTCTTCCTGATTTAGTCATGTCCAATTTCTCCCACATTTAGGCTACTACTGTACTACCACTTAGGAGGGAGGGCCGAAGACTATCACATGTTTCCTGCGAACCATGTGACGCCAGCCGACTGCATTTTTTTGAACTGCTTGCTCACGCACTGTTGGAGGTGGCGTAACACACTCGGAGGACAGCGCTATCCCCTGCCTCCACTTGCGTGAGCTCACAGACGCCTGATTTGCTGTAGAGCCGTGATTAACGTGGGGGCACGAAGTACCTCTCATCCTGCCCCTCTGAGAGAGCTTGGCCAATCGGCTGTGAGAGGTTACAGCATCACCCGGGAATCGAACTCGCGATCTCTAGATGATAGGGCGAGCACTTTACCACTGCACCAATGCCAAAATTTAAAACATTCAGGAGCAACTAACCTCAATGTGTAATACATGTGCCTTCTTTACTGTCTCAGCATTGCAGTTGGCCGGTTGTATTTGTTTGGCTGTTGAGTTCAAATATTAACAACGTTTCACCAGGATGGATTACTGCAAATTTAACTGAAAATTATTTGTATTAAAAACATTTATAACATATAACTTAACATCATTCTAGATAGATTAGTTTCTATTGGATTTGTTGGCACCGTTCTTGCTGGCCACACTCAGTTTGTTCAACCTTTTAGTTTTAGTTTACAGGATTCTAAGCAGTGCATTGGTAAAGTGTTCATTTGCCATGATCATCCAGAGATCACGTTTATATGATCAAGTTTAATTCCTGGCTGATGCTGCAGCCATCTGCAGCCTGGAGCCTGGGAGAGCAGGTTGGCCATGCTCTTTTGGTGTGGAGGGATGGTATACCCTCTCTTTTAAATCAATTATAGTGACACCCGGGAGTGTCTGTGTGCTCATGGAAGTTGTGGATATCGCTTTCTTCTGAGCGTTACATCGCTCCCTAGTGATGGATGAGCAGCAGTTTGTGGCATAATGTATCTCAGAGGAAGCATCACAGTCTTTGCTCTACCTGGTTGGTAGTTGTCACCTTGATGGGTGATGGAATTGGCTATGAGTAAATTAGGGAGGAAATTAGGGAAAATCCATAAAAAAATTGTTTCAGACTTTCCCTTTCAGTAGCAGGGGTCCCCAACGCTGTGTTCTGTCACCCCATTCAGGATGTACCCTGCCTAGTGCCCAGAGTCTCCTGGGATAGGCAGGGTGCCAATCAATATCAAGGCACACAGGCGTATTCACTCACTCACACACTAAAATGTTCAAAAGGCAATTTGGAAATGCCATGTGCCTAATGGAAATGCCTATTCTGCATTTGGGAGGAAATCCAGCAAGAGAGAACTTGATGCACACAGACCCGAAGTAGCCCCAGAGATGCGAGGCTAGTATATGCCACCATGCTGTCCCATTGTTCTGTCTGAATGTTTATTGAAAATCAACTCCTGGTTATCTTGCAACTTTAATCTTTACAACTTTCTTACTATTAAACTCAATAGTGAGTTATTGGGACTACATCTACATTTTTTCATTTCAAGATAAATTACTTTAAAATCAACTCAGAATGAAGTGTGCCTTTACTTTGCCCCATATTCTAACATGAGTGTTCAGAGGTGATCTTCCTTTAGGCCAATCATAATCATTCTTTGAAATTTTGAGTTTTTAGCTTTATAGCTTTCAGACAAATCACATTCACATTTGTTTGTTTGTAATTTTGTATAATGTATCTTATAATGTAAAAAATTTTTTTTACATCGTTCTCAGCTCTTCTTGGTGGACATGATCAGTGGAGATAAAATGGCTCAACTAAAGGCCACCTTCAGTTTGCTGCATGACACTGTACGACGGTAAGAGATGCATCATTCAGTGTAACATCTTTGCCAGCAACCCTTCCATTATAGTTCTAGCCATTATGTAACAGTCAACATGTTCTGTTCAGAACATTTGTTTTCACTAGTTTAATCAACTATAAATTAAAGTGTTTGTTAAAGTTTTGCACTTTACTTGGTTTTAATTGGTTTATTCATTACTAGATTTTCCCGCAGCTTTGTTCCTGTAGAATTTAATTGCAAACTCATACAGTAAGTGCATTTTTAAAAATGTACACCATCTGTTGATTTTTGGAATAAACTGAAATTTTACATTTTACCGTGAGGTGTGCAGAATGAAGGTGTGAGATTCCGTTTATTGAGTAGGTTTCAACTACACACTCATAAGCACATATTAAAAAATGTACAGAGCCATCTGTTGACTTTTGAGATATTTCAAGGTAAAAAAAATTTATGGTATAAGGGTGAAATTTTCCATTTAAATTTCAAATTAGCATATCTTCTCTTCCTGTGGGCCAAATACACCAGTGAAAACCACATTAAAATTCATTCAGTAGTTTTTACATGATGCATGCACAAACAGACAAATAGACAAAAATTAAAGAAAACATCTAGATGTGCTTTATTACGCATCTTATGTCCCCCCAAATTAATTTGTCAGAAATATCTTCAATGTACAGACACGCCAACTTTACAGTTATATTATATGTATAGGTTGGGTGGAACATTTGTTACATTCCTTAAGTTCTTTTCTACCGATGGAGGACTGCTTCATTTCATAGTATACAGTTGAGAAAAAGAAATGGCTCTTAGTTGCATATCAAGGTGTCCACCAGATGAGGATGGGTTCCCTTTTAAGTGTCATCACTTGGAGTGCTATAGTTTATTAGGGATCTTAATCTACATCCATAGCCATATTTTATAAACCTGGTTTTGTGATAATGTTCACTCTTTATTAAAACTGATGTCTAAATCAAACCTAATTGAAATATTTAGAAGTTTTCAGTTAGCATATAAAGAAAAGTTATGAAACATTTTTAATGAAACAGAAACTGTTTTAATTTGGTTTCACTTGGAATTCATCTTTTTGGATTTTTACTTCAGCTATAGCTCATCCAGAGAGCATCTGGAGACAAGCACCTGCTTGGAAAATATATAAAGATTCAGTTGTTACTAGGATTCTTTCCTCTCAGCTTTCAGGAGTCTGAGCTGAAACTACTGCAGGAAGAGGCTTGTTTTCACGCTGAGCTGAAGCTGCAGCAACAGGAGTTAGAGAAGGCTGAACTGTTCGATGAGGGCCAGGACACGGATAGAAGCTGCACAAGAAAACAGCTTTTACAGTTTCACAACAATCTCAGAGAGGCTGAGGAGCGAGAACACCAGATACAGTACAAGCTGGAGTGGTGGGAGGCTTTTCTTCTGCGTAACACTTGATATTCTTTAATCCTTACATTTCATTCTTTTATTAGTATTTTATAATGAATTCACCAAGATTACCCTCTTCCCATATTGTTAACACGCACCTGAATACTCCAGACTTTGATCAGATAATTTTTATCATGTTTTACACAAAAACACATAGAATTAAAAGAGGGGGTACTAACTTTTGATCATGACTGTATACACCTGTTCCTGGAAGATCACATATTTCTTAGATAACATACCTAACCAAACATCATGAAGACCAGCAGCTATCATAGACGGCCAAACTGTCAGTCCAGATTTTTTTTTAAAGCAAATTTTAGACACACATTGCATCATTCAATTTAGAGGAATACGGGACAAACACTTTTTGACCTTTAATTGAGAAATAAGCCTGAGGTCAGAGGTAACTCTGTACCTGATGCTACCACCAGCATGCTTCACTGTGGGGATGACGATGATGAGCAATTTTGGATTTTTGCTAAATGTGCTGTAGCTGGTTTGATCAAACCAGAAAAGCCTTTTCACTTGTTTGCTCAGTATCAGACAAACTTTTGGTAAACCTCAAATTTATGGCTCTCTACTGTTCTATCCTTCAAGTCCAGGCTGGGCTTGTCCTGTGAACACCTTCACACAGTGGATTTCTCAAGCTCTTTCCTGAACTAAACCAAATCCCAAATCCCAGATGTGTATAAAACATGACATACATGGATGCCATAAATTAATTAAGTCAGACTTGAAGGCAACTCGTAGTAGCAGAATCAAATTAGGGGTGAATACTTGTGCAAATAAATTTTCACTAAATTGATATTTTTTCTGCCACTTAAGTGTTAGGTGAGATATGTATAGACTAGTATGTTAATGTCTACAAAGGCCACAAATTATTTGGCATTATTCTTTTTCAGTCTCCAGGTGGAAAAAATGTGTCTCAAGAAGGAGTATGAAAGCCAGCCAAAGTCTGATGTAAGTAATGTGAAAATTCATTGATCGATGATTTTTTAAATGTATTTTCACATTATGGTTTAGAAGCTCTGTATCAAAAACATATTACAGGATTGGGGTGGTATGCCTATTATGTAATAAATTATTTTGAGACAGCCATGACAGGTTCACAAGTGCAATAAATTATTTTAAAATAAAAAATACTTTAATTCACTGATATGCAAAAATCACCATGATACTGTGATACATGATATAGTTTGCATACAGTAATTTGAATAAATTACTGTATGCAAACTACACCTACATGGATACACATTCTATACTGAGATCTGAGGGAAATGTGTGTTGGTGCCTATGCCAAAAGGTCCTTTATTCACGATCCAGAAGTGGGTGTAAAGTGGTTGAAGCATTAGCTAAAGACAATTACAGCTTGTGGTCCAATAAGTTCCTCTACCACAGGATGCATCTAGATATCAGATCACTAAAGAGAAAGGGAAAGTTAGAGTGAGACTGATTGTTCTGGTATAAGTGCAGTGTTGAGCATGGCCTACATAATGTCTGGAGGTTCTGCAGTAGAAATATAACAGAACTTTCCTTTTCTGCTTAATATTTTCTGCTTGAGTATGTTCAAGTTTTGTGATGTCATGGTGGATTCTGGGAACTGTAGTTCTAGGGAGCTGCTGTTTGTAATAAGATAACTGATAAGAGTCACCTGTCTGGTATGTCTCAGTCAGCAGTGTGTTTTATACTCCTTACTGTGCTGCATATCATTATTAGACATAATGAATACATCAGGCTTTCTTCCAGCATACTTCTGCGTTTTCAACATAGCACTGGGAGGGACTCAGTCCAGTAGTCTGAAGTGTATGCAAGGAATGTCATGTTGGTGTGAAAAGCTTTAGGCCAACAGTCCCGCAGACACCTAAAACTATTAAAGATAGCAGTTTCACTATGGGCAACATGGTGGTGTAGTGGTTATCACCGCAGCCACATGGTCGAGGATTTGAGCACTATGTGTGTAGTTGGCATGTTCTCACCATGGTGGCGGCAGGATGCACCCTAGACAAGGTTTCCTCCCAAAGACATGCAGATTAGGCTCACTGACAATTTGAAATGGCACCTTGCCCAGGGTGCATCCTGCCTTGTGCTACATGTCGCCTGGAAAAGGCTTCTGGCCTGAACAAGATGAGCTGTATAAAGAATGAGCAAGTAAGTTTCACTATGTGAGGATTGCCTGGGTGAGATACAGTTTTTAATTTCATGTCAAACCATTTTCACTTTCTGTAAGTTATGCACAAGTTTTAGCCTTTACAGATGCAGTTGACATGAGTGACTGTTTCTCCAATTATAATTCAATTCAACTTGTTTGTAAACTTTACCTTTTGTCTTTTATGTTGTTGAGTTATGTGATTGTCACCAAATTCAAATGAGTTGTAGCATAGACGAAATTTTTCTACTTTACATGTGCGTATGGTGTGTGTGTGTGTGTGTCTGTGTGTGTGTGTGTGTGTGTCTGTGTGTCTGTGTGTGTGTGTGTGTGTGTTTCCAGGAGCAGGAAAACAGGTCCAAGGCTCTGAAGGAGAGCTGTGAGAAGATGAAGAAGGAGATCATGCAGAGACATCAGGAGATCAAGACACTAACAGAGGGCATCAAGTCAAGTGATACACAGTTTCAGAATGAGCAACAACAGCTGGAGGACAAAATGGAAATGATCACAAGTAAAGAGGTAGGTAACAAATACACTGAAAGAGTTATTGTCATCCTCTCAGTCACAACGAGTAATCTGTGATGGTATCTTTGTATTTGCCTCCAGGCTGAACTATCTCAGCTGATTTCTATTCCTGGTCAACTGGGGAAAGAAATTGAGAGGATCAATTGGAAAATAAAGTATGTGCCGTAATCACTGGTTATAATAACTATAGTCAGCTAACATGTTATGATATCAAATATGTAATGATTTAATGTTCCCAAAATGTATAGTATAGCTACAATATAAGCATGTTTCTGTATTCAAAATAAGTTATTTCCCTTAATGTTAACTGTCTTTGTACAGAAGCTTAAAGATTTGTACAAAGCTGAATCACATTTTATTCAGAAGAGGGCAAAGTACATACATAGATCCTGTACTTGAGTAAAAGTAGAGACACCCTAGGTAAAATACTACTCGAGTGCAAGTAGAAGTCCCTCATTTACATTTCTGAAGAACAAAAGTACTTAGTTTTACATTTAGTTAAGTATTAAACATGCTAAACTTGTATTAGCTCACAGTAACCTTAACGTCATAGTAAAAGATTATACAGTGGAACCTTGGATGAGCACAATAAATCAAATAAATCAAAGCAAATTTCCCCATAAGAAATAATAGAAACTCAAATTATTCATTCCACAGCACAATAAAATAAATACATAAAAATAGTTAATACAAAATATAAAGTAAATATAAAACAAATTAACCTACACTTTACCTTAAAAAAAGTAAAAATAAATCCAGACAGATAAGTGTTCCCTTTAATGCATGCAGGCGCTGTGTGTATGTGTGTTTGTGTATGTGTGTAAAGCTAAAGTAAGAGGAGAGGAGGAATCAGCCCCTCCCCTCTTCTCGTCTTACACAGTAACACTTTCTCTCTTATTTAGTTTCACACACACACATACATTAAAAGAAAGACAAATTAGCAAGGAACATCGTTAACAACTCTTGCGTGAGCACACACACACAGGGATCACTGCTGTGAAGTCTAAAAATAAATTAACCTGCACTTAACCTTTGAAAAGAATTTTGAAAGAGCAGTGTTTCTGTGTAGAGCAGAGAGTGTGTGTTTGAGAGAGAGACAAGGCGCGAGGGGGGGGGGTGAAGACGAGCGGAGGGGTGTGTGTGTGAAGGAGCACAGTATCAAATTACACGCGCACACACATAACGGCATGCTGACCCAGGGAGAGCAAGAAAAGGGATGCATTTAACCTCTCTAATGAGACTTTCTTTTGCTTTACATGCGCACACACACGTGGTCACGTTATAATAAATGCGTGCTGTACACACACGCATACAAACACAAAATAAAAGATGTTTTACGCGCACACACATGGTCACGGTGTTAAAATAAACAGTACAGGGATGTTGATTATACCAGTAAGAGACGAGCACTAAGACCCAGCAGGGGAGACGATTACACACAATTCCGCAGTGCAAGAGAGAGAAAAAAAAAAAAACATTGGCTCAGTTGTGATCACGTGACGCTCGGCGTCAAAACAACAAGCGGATGTGTGATACATAATACTCGGTACTTGTAAACCAAGACTTGTTCGTTTTTCAAGTCAAAATTTATTAAAAATCTTTGCTCGTCTTGTGGAACACTCGCAAACCGCGTTATTTGCAATCCGAAGTTCCACTGTAATAGGATGTAGTAGAGTAAAAGTAAAAAGTATCCACTTATAAAACAACTCAACTAAAGTACAAATATTTGACAATAAACTCGAAACTTGAATATTGTTTGTTGAATATTGTTAATATAGTAGAAATTTTGATTGGATGCATAAGATAATCAACTCCTGTGATGATGAAATGATAGCAGCTGGTCATGGAAAAACCTTTAAAGAATGCTTACATAACATGCTGGGTAGACTGTATCGTGTGTGTGTGTGTGTGTGTGTGTGTGTGTGTGTGTGTGTGTGTGTGTTCGGGGGGTTGTGTGCATTGACCAGGAATGTACAGAAGCAGAAGGCTGAATCTGAGATGCAGCTGCTGGAGCTGGCAGAAAGCGTAAGGCAGACACAGGTGTGCTACAGGCAGTTGGGTGAAGGGTGCAGGAGCATGATGAAGAAGCTCAAGGACTACAGGGCCCAACTGGAGATGGCTCAGAGAGAGAGCAGCATGCTGCTTAAAGAACAGGAGATGATCAAAGAAGAGGAGGTTGTTCTCCTCGAACAAAGGTGGAAATTATCAAATATCAGTAACAGTGATTGAATATTTGATGTCTGGAGTTGCAGTGATTTATTCAGACAACAGACTATTAGTAGTCAGTCATCAAAGTGAAGACATGTAGATAATCATAGTTCCATTTAAATGACAGATAATTGCAGTTCAGTTTCAAGCCAGCTAATGCTAATCCCGCTGAAGCAGAGTATGGGGTATCTTGGCTTAAATGACAGAGGGGTCCAACGAATAGAAACAAGTTTTGATAAAAAACTGAGAGGGAGCACTGTTTTAAATCTCATGAAGTACTGCCATGCAGTCAGGAACAAATGAAGTTCCTTTAAAAAGTAACAAAACATCAAGATGCTCAAACATTCAATTCAATTCAATTTTATTTGTATAGCGCTTTTAACAATTGTCGTGACCCTGATAAACATAAAGCAATTACAGAACGTGTCACTACTTAGAGAGTCATGATGATATAAATAATATGAGGAAGACATAATATAATGAATTATGGTAGTTTTTCCACATGCTGGGTAGCTAGATTAAATTTATTAATATTAAATATAAAGAATTATTCTGCTTAAATAATTTAAGAAAGAAATGTTGATTCATTTTGGTAAATTTGCTGATTAAAGCTAAATAATGGACATTTTACAGGTTGTTAATACACACGACACCCACGCGCCCTAGTGGCAAAACCCAAACTGACGGGCGCGTGGCACACTAAACACAGGAAATACCACTAACCTAGGTAGGGAGCTGGGACATAACTAAAACGAGAGACAAGGGAC
>JAQMYJ010000012.1:27804028-27818110 GCA_030014305.1 Clarias laeviceps | reverse complement strand
CCTCTGAACATGTCCAAACCACCTCAATCTGGCCTCTCTGACTTTATCTCCAAAACATCTAACATGGGTTGTTCCTCATTCTTAATCCTATCCATCCTTATCAATCCCAAAGAGAACCTCAACATCTTCAGCTCTGCTACCCCTAGCTCTGCCTCCTGTCTTTTCTTCAGATACTATGCTTATGAATTATGTTGCCCAGAGGACGCATGTAAATAGAAATAGCAATGGACCCTGTGGAACATCAAACTTCACTTTAGTACATGCAGAATAATCACTATTTAAATCTACAAACTGATAACGATCAGTCTAATAAGATCTGAGCTAGGTGAGGGCCGATCCCTTAACTCCAACAACATTTTCTAATCTAGAGAATACTATGATCAATGGTGTAAAAAGCTGCATTAATATCAAGTAACACAAGCAAAGGAACACAAACCTGACCAGAGGCCAGTAGAAGGTCATTTCCCAGTTCTGCCTCTGTGTTATGATGAGGCCTAAATCCTGACTGATAGAGTTCATGAATGTTATTCCTTTGTAGATACTGTATGTGCTACAACCTTTTCTTGGATCGTGGAGATAGTTTGATATTGGCCTATACTTGGACAGTGGTCAAGGTCAGGTTTCTTAATTAGGGGCGTAATAACTGCTAGATTTAGGAATGTAAGCATTGCTGAGTGAAATTACTATTTTTAAAAAGGGTTCAGTATTTCAAACCAAATCTTTCTTTTCTTTTCTGAATATTATTTTTTTGCGAAAAATATAATCTATAATAAATTGTTAAAATTCTTCAGGAAGCCAGTTTAGCTACAATTTCTGACCTCACAAGATAAGATGTATATAATTTTTTTAATTATTATTATTTTATTTTTTTTAATGATTTTTTTTTTCCAGAAACAAATTTACCTTGTAAATACTGTATTTTTAAATAAGCTTTTAAGGAAGAAAGAACCTTTAAAGATTAATTAAAATATCTATACTGTATATATTTAACACATTTGAAAATAATTTGCCTAAGACCTACAAGTACAGTGCTGTGAAACAGCTTTCATGGTGCATAACCCAAGTGCGCTTCATCTTGAGGTCAGGAGAGAGAGAGAGAGAGAGAGAAAACAATGAGAGAGAGAGAGAAAACAATGAGAGAGAGAGAGAGAACAGTCGCAAAATGATGGCCGGACATTCTCTTTTATGATTTTTTGGTAGATCACAGAATTCATGGTTCCATCAATTATGGCAAGCAGCCTCAGACCATCACACTACCACCACCATGTTTGACTGTTAGTATGTTCTGTTTATGGCATTCTGTGCACACCTTCCAAAAGGTTCAACTTTGGTCTCATTAGTCCACAGAATATTTGCCCTTAAGGTTAATGAAGCATTTAATCATGAACACTGACCTTAACTGAGGCAAGTGAGGCCACTGCCGTTCTTTAGATGTTATTCTGGGTTTATTATGGGCTCCTGGATGAGTCATTATTGTACTCTTGGAGTCATTTTGGTAGGCTGGCCACTCCTGGGAAGGTTCACCGCTGTTCCACGTTTTCTCCATTTGTGGATAATGGCTCTCTCTGTGGTTCCCAAAGCTTTAGAAATGGCCTTGCAACCATTTGGAGATTACACATAGGGTCAGGCAGGTTTGGACAGGTTTTTTCCTTAAGAAATGAAATCATAATTTAAAAACTGCATTTTGTATTTAATCAGGTTGTCTTTGTGTAATATTAAAATTAGTTACATGATCTGGATCATTTAATATATTAAAAGGTGAATCAAATATCATTGTCTTGTCAGTAAATATACAGAATTGTGCATACACACTTAGTCGTGCATAGTCGTCTCGCGAAAACTATGCAAGTGGTGCTCTTAAAAGAAATGAAATGTACATTGCTATGAATGTTAAATTTGAAAGGACATTATAGTGTGGCTTATAGAGGGAGGATATATGGGGGGCAGGCTCGCCTGGATATATGGTGAGGACAGAGGCAGTGCATAAGGATGAAATGGCAACCTGAATTGAAGACAGCTTGATTTACAGCCTGTACCAACGTATGTCTACACAACAGTCAGACCCCCACCGATGACATGGTCAGAAATGGTAAGATGTCTACAAGAAGCAAAGATCCATGCAGTATTCTGCTTAGTTAGTAGGTGGAAAAAAATATTTCCATTGTGATAACAATATTGATGTATAAGTTACAACCTCTGAAATACCAAAAAAATCACTCCTCTTACTCTTTCAATTGCTGTATGTCAAGGCATTCCTGTCTATGACATTGTGTACCTGGAGGGCAGTTATTTTAACACAGGTAGTTGCATGCTCATCATTTTGCCAACATTTGACAGCAGTTCCTGAATGTGTTTAGCCAAAGAGAATCGGGGAGAAAGAAGTCAAGCTACACAGAGAACATGAATCAGTAACGACATGTTCCTACCTGCTCTGATTAAACATTTAAAGCTTGAAGTTACAAGTGGACACAGGGATTGGACAGAGGGACTGAAGCACCTCTACACATAGGGTGTGTGAAGCTCCAGTTGTGAGTGCGAGATTATAGACATGCTATTTGATCTGTTACTAGGCTGTGTCAGGACTTGCTGGAATGCATTTCCCTGCTCAGCTGCTCAGTCCTGTATTCCTGAAGAGAATTCCTTTGACATACCGTACATGCGCTCTCTCTGTCTCTCTCTCTCTCTCTCACACACACACACAAACACACACGCGCGCGCACACACACACACACACACGCACACACACACAAGTTCAGACAGATCCACCATTACTAGCATGCAAATACCCCTGTACAAATAGTCCATGAATGTAAAGTAATGCTCCAAAAATATAACATTTTTTCAGTTCTAGCATGCTGGAGTGTTATGTAACATGAAGAAAACCTTATTTGTGGTTTCTATAGACCCTGCTCCAGGCCCTGCGTTTCTCATTATCTAAGTATCAGAGAAGCTCTATCTTTCTTGGTTAGTGAGTTAACTGTTCCCTTAAAAGAGAAGATGATTCACTACTTGAACAATAAGATTATTGTTATGTCTAAAATATGAGAAAGACACTTTAATAAGTAATCCTCTCTGAGTATCTCCCCCATTTCTCTCTCTCTCTCTCTCTCTGGGTTTAATTTGTCTGAGGGCTCTTGGGTAAGATGGGTGGTGCATGCTTACTCACTATGCTGGAGTCCACAGCAACAACACACACACACACAGATACTTTCCACTTTTGTATTTGTTTGCTAGTCTTCTTTACTATCCATCTCACTTGATGGGAAGAAGAAGAAAATGGTAAGAAATAATCCAAAATACAAACCTAGCATCTGTATCAAACCTGTATCTTCTAAAGAAGGTGTCAACACATGTTTCCACACCTTATCCTAAAGTAGTGCAATTTATTTGCAGGAGGAACAGAAAGCTGTAAGGGTTGATAATAATAGCACCAGGGCTGCTACATACACTAATCACAGCAAATAATCAAATATCATATCAAATAATATGAAATAATATCACTGATAAGACACGAAGGACCAGCTGGAGTTACAGTAGATGACATAAAGTCAAAGAAATCTAACATGCAGTAGTGTTTCAGGTAATCAGTGTTCACTCAGTACCATCTGCATGCAGTTGCCATCTGAGTTGGTGGTGACATGTTAGATTCTTTTTCTTTAATCTTAGATTTTATATTAAGTTATATTATTACAATAAACCACACAAGTTAGATGTTTAGCCAGTAAACGTAATTCAACTCTGAGAATAGATCCATACTCAGAGAACTGGTTCAATCGAATGGTTCAAAACTTCTCAGAACCATTTCCATTTGCACATGAATGAAGTCCAGCTCTATAATCACTTCAATTAATATTTCAAAAATATTACATGAAATATTTCATAATAAAAAATAGGGTTTTGATTACTGAAGTCACTTAGTACCAATTAATTAATAACTTTCTCTTTTTCATTGTTTTGCTCTCTGACATTATTTTGTGTGGCAATAGACACAATGTTAACATGTTCAGGAAATAAGCTGGTTGTTGTGGTTATTATTATTAAACTATTAAATAATAATATCAACAACAATAGACTAAACTATTAAAGCACATCATGTATAGCTGAAGCAAAAGCTAATGCTGCAGTCTCAGCAAGATATTTTCCACCCCAAAGTTCTGCTTGAAAACAAAAAATTTATCACATTCAATTTGAGTCATATTTTGAGTCGTACGTCTCTGAATTAGTTAAATAGTTAAAGAACTAATGATACATGGTGTCCTCACTCGTCCATCATGGAGATGCTTCACATACTCTGTGTGGCATTAATGGCGTCATACAGTGGTGTTCAAAAGTTAGGGCCCCCGCTTGGGGCACTTCCATTTTCCAGGTATGCAGATCTCTATAAAAGTTTTGGCAGTTTCCTGATCTGAAGCATTCAGGTGTGTGTTAACACAAGGCCAAGAGGGAAAAACATAAGCAATGGTCTAGGAGAAGAAATTGTTGCTGCACATCAATTTGGAAATGATTATAAAAGCATTTCCAAACAATTTGGAGTTCATTCTTCTAGAGTGAGAAAGATTATTCACAAGTGTAAAGAGCATTCAAGACAGTTGCCAGGAGTGCATGTCCCTGCACATTCACCCCAAGGTCAGACTATAATATGTTCAGAGAAACACACAAACCCCTAATAGCTATATCTCAGTTCCAATCAGATGAAGACTGAACAAGTACAGTTTGTATGGAAGAGTGCCAGGAGAAGGGCTCTTCTGTCTAAAACAAACATGGAAACACAACTGAGATTTGCAAAACTGCATCTGAACAAACCACAAGGCCTCTGGAATAATGTTCTATGGACAGATTAGACCAAAGTGCAGTTGTTTGGCCTTAATGCCCAGTGCCATGTTTGGGGAAAAAAACAGCATTCCAGCAGAAACACCTCATACCTAATGTCAAGGCTGCAGAGCGGTGATGATTTGAACTTGTTTTACAGCCACAGGGCCTGGGCACCTTGCAAGCATTGAGTCAACCATGAACTCCTCTGTATACCACATTATTCTAGAGGCAAATGTGAGGCCATTTGTCTGATGGCTAAAGCTTGGTGGAAATGATCCGAAGCACACCAGTAAATCAACATCAGAATGGCAAAAAAATAAAAGGATCAAGATTTTGGAAAAATGTAGTCACATCCAGGCCCCAACCTAATTGACATATTGTGGTAGGACCTCAAGAGAGCTGTGCATATGCAAATTCCTAACAAAACTCACATGAACTGAAACAATGTTGTACAGAGGAATGGGCCAAAATTCCTCCACAATGATGTGAGGAATAGAGGAAACAATTACTTGGTAAAGGCAGCTCTACAAGCTTTTAAATAAAGGTGGTACTTAGTATTGCCCACATGCTTTTTTCCCCTTTTTTGTTTAGAAATAAGGTTACATGAAAAACGGTATATGTTGCTGTTTGTCTGAGGTTGTATTTGCCTAACACTGAGACCCGCTATGACCGGATGATTTATATTGTTTTTCACACACAAAAAAACCCATAGAATTAAACAAGGGGTTACAAACTTTTAAACATGGTTGTAGGTGCAAATGATGGCTGTCATGTGAGAGTCCAAAGACCAATCATCAGACAGGGTAATAACCTAAACTAGAAAAATAGAGTGACATCGTGAGAATATTATTAAATTCTTATGTCAACCAAGTAGTCACGAACACAAACCCTGATTTTTTGCTGATTCCATACTCACCTCGGAGGTGAAAGGTTCTCTAAATACACTGACCTTTTATGACACTGCTGACAAATGTGTTTTGGGAAGCAAGACTCAGCAATCAGCTGATTTTTCTTCGTTCACATTCAGTAAGACACAGTAAGTCACACCCCTGTACAACAAACACAATGGCCAGCATACTGGATGACACATTTCTGAAATACTCACAGAGTTGACTATCTACTCTGGGGAAAAAAAAAAAAAAAAAAAGGCATGGCTTT
This sequence comes from Clarias laeviceps, assembly GCA_030014305.1. Lineage (NCBI taxonomy): Eukaryota > Metazoa > Chordata > Actinopteri > Siluriformes > Clariidae > Clarias > Clarias laeviceps. The sequence continues at coordinate 27,812,140 of JAQMYJ010000012.1, read as the reverse complement.
TGTAAACTATGACTAAAAACCATTTTTTAATCTAAAAAATGATTTATAAGAGATTTATAATCTAAGATTGTATGACCATGTAAATAAATAATAACATAAGAGAGAAAATAATGTGAAAATAATAAGTCTGAATTATAAATTGACATTCTATAATTAATTTCTAAAAATCTCATAAGATTAATTCATAAAAAACACTACGTAAAGCACATAACATCCATCAGTGCATCATACAGTATAACTACACTTGAAGGGTGTTACATATGCCTTCATTATATATCTTTTCCTCTTTTTTCCTACTGTATTAAGTCCATACGCAATATGACCAATATGATTTAACTTTTGTGCTTATACTAAATGTGTACTTTTCTGTAACAGAAATACATCTTTAAGTAACCATGTCATCATACCAACCCCAAGATTTGTGTGTGGGGGTCAACTTCCGGTTTGAGGATGACCACACCCATTTAATGATGTCACGTGAATTAAGTCATGTTAACAAAAGTTTTTGACTTCTACTCAACTGGCCACAAAATTAATACTGATAGGTTGAACTGTCCCAGTTTACCTGAATTTACTCTGCATCAAATCACGTAGATTGTTTTTAATGTTTATTGATTAAAGCTCGTCCACACGTCACACCGAGCGGAAATCTGGGTGGGACGCGCGCACCGGACTCAACCAATCATTTCCATGCTGACGTCCAGCTCTGATTGACAGCCAGATCTCACAATGAACATTTAAGAAGGCAGCGTTATATTTGATGGACACAAATCTGTAGCCAATCAGATGCTAGCATGTGCGAGTCACTGTCCAATTGTAGTAGAGTTTTCTGTGCGGGGGGGCGTACCCGGGGTCGAGGCGGCTTTTGGGCGGTCCAGACAGTTTTGTTTCTGAGTGGAGTTGGTAATGTGGCAGTGTGGAGGAGCCAGGGAGGGGTGAGTCTAGGGCTGTTTTAGATGTGTACATAATATCTATCTATATACACACACACACACACATACTGTAAATATATGCACAGAACAGCATTAGAGTAAGCGAGCTGCTGCGGTGAGAGAGATCTCGGTATCCATCTGGGACTGAAGAGGAGCATGGAGCCATGAAGATGTTGGAATTAATCCCCAGAGAAGATGTTTTCCTTTGAGATATTTATTTAATTTATTTGTCTTTCGTTTTGTACATACATTGCGGCCGGGTTCCCGGTGTTCAGGGACAGTGAGGATGGACCAGGCGAACATCCTGAGGAAGTTCATTCAGGGGGTTCACGCCATGCGATCGGGGGAGCAGAGAGGAGAGGACAACTTCAGCTCGGACTTCATGGTGAGAGAAAGACCGCAGCCAATATTCTTACTGCTCCAACAGACAGACAGACAGACACACACACACACACACACACAGCTGCCACTCGCAATTCAGGAGGAGTTCACAGATACCGACACACACGCGCACGCTGTTGGGGCGCTACTTTGTATCTTTCATATGAAATCATTGTATCCAAACGGAGATACGCACGCGCAGACACACACACACACACACACACACACAGAGCTCCCACTAACTCCAGTTAGCAGGCTTCTTCTGCGGCCTACCTCTCTCCTTCTTAGCCCAGTTTCAAAGCAGTGTTCATCACACCCTAACTCTTTCTCTCTCTCTCTCTCACTCACACACACACACCTCTGCACATTTCTTCTGAAACATCCGTGCGTTTGCTCCATTGCTACAATTAACGCTGTCCCGTTTGTCTTAATGTCTTTCTCGATAACAAAGATGCTAATACCCCTGTACAGGCGAATTGCCCCAAAGCCTCCCAGCCTGTGTGTGTGTCCGCTTGTTTTCAGTCTACACTGAGGAGGTCTTCTCTAAACTAGCACAGCTCCGGCAGCGTGTTCAGGGCGCGTCAGTTTGAGTAAACAGCCTCGTTTTCCGTGCATGTGTGTGTAAAACTGTAAATATTTCTCTCTCACACACACACACACACACACTGCTGGGACAAGTTTCGCTCATTAATCTTCTGTCCTTTAGGTTTTTGGTTTAGAACTGACCCGTACTTTCTCTGACCGTCTGTACATAGAGAATAGCTGTGGCTCATTCTCAAAGTGTGTTCTCATTTTTAATCAATGCTTTTTAAGTGTAACTCTCTTTGTGAATGCTGGAACCCATATTTAATAGGCCGTCATCTTGACTGGGGTGCCATTAGTTTAAGTCAGCAAAATGACTGTTAATGGTCAGTTGGGTCACACCAGTGACAGTAACACCAGTGACCAGTTCCTATTAAAGCTCTGTTTTCCAAGATGGCGTCGGCAGCATCACAGAGTACACACCATTCATTAATAATTCAATCCTGTATTTTCATTAAAAGTATTCTACAGGATGAGTTAATAGACGTAAATGCAACTAAAAATACTTTCCAACTGTATTATTATTATTATTATACTGTAAGTTATGGTGCAGGTTGGGATAATCATCCTTCTCAACACGGACTTTGGGAGCAATTTTATGTTTAAAATACATTTAAAAAAATTATATTTGCTAAACTGATGACTGAAAAGCATTAGCAAAGTATCCTGTTATTTTTAATTAAGAGTTCTCATAATTCTCAATGCTTGCAGTAGGGTTGCATTAAAATTTGTAAACAATCCTAAATGTTTTTTTTTTTTTTTTTTTTTTTTTAATAAAAAGGGGAAAAATTACACAGAATTAAAAAAAAAGATAAACATGGTGTATTTACAATTTTATACACTTATTCTTCTGTTGCTTAAGTTTGCAAATTTAAAAAATATTATGTATGATATCTTAAAGATTTTTAATTTATCTTTAAAAAAATATTTAAAAAATGCATTTTACATGCATTTTTCCACACTGTACACTTCTGTCAGTTAAGTATAAAATATATACACAATTTTATACACTATGCTTCTGTTATGGTTGCAAATATTTAATATTGTTTATGATATCTTTAAAAATTTAATTAATACTATATGGATTTTTTTCCCCCTTAAAAAGTAAAAAAAAAAATCCACAGTATTGAGACAGTATGTTTAAAAAAAGCCATTTTAAAATAAAATAAAATTATATACAGTTTTACACACCATATGCTTATGTTGCTTAAGTTTGCAAATATCAAAAATCTTGTGTATGATATCTTAAATGTAAATAATACTAAATACTGTATAGATTCTTCACTTAAAGTAAAAAAAATACAGTATTAAAAAGAAATTAGTTTAATTAATTTAAAACATTTTTAATTTCACATTATATGCACAGTTTCACACACTATATGTTTCTGTTGCTTATGTTTGCAAATATAAAAAAATTATTTGTACAATACCTTTGCAAAAAAAAAAACACATTTACATATTACAATATCAATATTTTAATAACTTATTTCACCTGCTTCCAATTTCTGCCAAGTTACATATTTAATAGTCATCATGTTTGTCTGTCAAACTAATATTTTTAAAAGGCTCCAAACGAGGGCAGCTGCTTTTCAGGACATGCTGCTGTTCCATGTTTTTAAAGAAAAATTTAAGTTCAACAGATTTGTCACCACTGGGAGAATGTCTCTTGGCTGTAATTACAGATTATGATAATAATGGCTGAAAACACATGTTAAGTTGCAGTAATGCAGTGCTGTTGATTTATTTGTTTCATAGAAATAATAATAAAAGGCCTAAAGGCGGAGCAAATTCAGTGGTTTCTCTGTTAGAATGGTTTCAAAATTCTTTTAGGACGCTGATAACCTTCCCTCAGCTGCAGCTCGTGACCATAGGGTTCAATGCTGTAGGCTGACTTTCAGAACAACATAAACTGGGGGAAAAAAAAAAAAGAGTAATAGTCGAAAAGCTGTTGCACATGACTTGAGCTGCTATGTAGTGAATTTTTACAGTAAGCTATGACGGACACCATTTAGTCTTCCAGAGTCTAGCAGCTTGTTTCTGCCAGGTTTGATTCAGCAGGTGCGATTTCCATGTGCAAGCTAATCCTGTATCCGTCATCAGGATTGCTGTGTTTCATCAAAAAAAAAAGAAAAAAAAAAAAAGACTTCTTTCTCTTCCTTTTTTTCTGTCGTTGTGTGGTGAGACAAGGTGACCTTAGCAAATGTGTTTCGATTACATGCACATCATCCAGTTCATAGTCCCCCTTCTCACTCAAACATGATAATATTCTTTAGATTAGAGATCTGTACCTCACATACTCTGTTTTTTAGTAGATTTAATTCTGATACTCTCCTGTAAAACAAAACTGTGTAGCTACAGAGGATGTTTTAACCTCCCCAATCTGGCAACCACATTGACTGCTCTTCTATTGAGCATGGGGCAGTGTGATTCTTGGCCAAGTGGAGGTCTGTTGGAGCCAGATTCTCCTCCCATAACCTGTGCTGCTTTTGACTCAGAATGGGACACATTGAACTTGTTTGGAATTATTTCGACTTGTTTGGACCAGAATGTATATATCATTATTATCCAGTTTTATTTTCTTGCCTTGTGAGTGGTCAGTAGGATGTGACGAGGCTTACTCTGGAGCTATGACATGAACTTGGGGATGTAAACGATGTCTGTTTTCTCCCAGCGACTTGAAACAAAGTCTGAGGTAAATAACAGACTTATTCCTGACCTTCACTGCTGTTGCTTCCTGGATCTGCCACAGGAGCAAAGTTAAAGCATTGTCAAATATTAAAGCACTATCAGGTGAACAAAAGTGGTGTTATAGTGAACATTTGCATGGCTGTAGTGCAGGTCGCCTCAGGTCCTTGTGCCATGCACACAGTACTCGACTCTCCCCAGCCAAACAGTGCAAGCCATAGACCTGAGCAGCTCCTGCTGGGGTGGAGTTCATATCCAGGCCCAAAAATTTAAACACCAGCCTGAAAGAAACTCAAATTAATGAAAATTTGCTGCATTATTTTGAACAGATAATTATTTTGTGTTACTGATCAAATCCCCAGCGCATTTTGTTCACATTTAGTGTGATGTCCAGGAGCTAGAGATGATAGTTATTAATCATTAATTGATAACTTGCTGGTAAGAATTTAATCTGTTAAAATTGTATTAACTTATCATTTTTGTTTTGGATAATAATGCTCATAGGTATGTGTGTGTAACTCGCATACCTATAAATTTATACACCACATCACAGGGTGCGTTTTCAGTTCAAAGTTTGAAAGGAAGAAGTTATTGATGTTTTGGAAAAGAAACAACCAGTCAGAATTGATCTTGTCAGTTGAGCAAGCAGTTTTCTGTTAACTAGGCTACTTAAGCTGGAGCATTTACTGCAATTACCCCCCCACCCCCTTGTCCCCTGGATTTTGTGCAGCCTCACTGGACTTTTCATCTCTCATATGACTTGGTTCTAATTGCCGTGTGTGTGGCTCCCTGGAAAACCCCTTCGCACTGTCAAACCTTTGAAAACTTTCTTCGACTACATTCTTTTGAACTGAAATGTGTCTCTTTTGCAAGTCTTACAAAGGGGAAACGGGGAATATTACATTGTGTTCCAGTTCCTCTGAAACACACTTACCAATGCTAGTCGATATGAGCTCGATTATAATATCACAATATTAAAGTTCCAACATGCTTTTTTTAGTGTTTATGTAAATGAACAACTGCTGAGCCATGCCCCTTTAGAGAACAGCAGAGCTGAGCAACAATGTGAGAGGAGGCTATTCTATTATTCTCTTCCTGTCGCACCCAACCCAATTTATCCAATTTAGCCCTGAATCTCAGTGGCTGGACGTTCATTTGAGCAGAGAGGGTTAAGGGCCTTGCTCAAGGGCTGAACAGTGAGCCTCGAACTCTTAACCCTCTGATCGGCAACCCAGAACCTTAACCGCCTGAACCACCAATGCCCCAATCTGCTGCTCTATAATATACCTAAAGTAGAGCCTCAATTCTGCTGATCTTTATTGAATATGGTGTGTAGCGTGTAATGAACTATAACATAGCTCGCCACAGGTGTGTAAGCATTCAGACAAACAACCTGAGGTAGAGGACATAACCTGAGTAACATCATCTGACAGATCATTCAACATTGCATGAGGATAAAACCTGTAGTTTTGAGACAGTGTGCAGTGTTGAGGAAAAAAAAATCTTGCCCAGAGCAAATGACATAGAGATGTCCGTTATGATATGCACAGTGTCATACTGAGATCTTTTTGAATGTGTGCGCTCATAGATCCTGAAGGACAGAGTCTTGAACACTGGGCACAACCTTATGAATGCACATTGTGTGGCTTTTTATCCAACTGCATCGCAAGGCAGGGTTGTATGGTCAGGGTCTGTATGTATTTATGGATTTGAGGTGACATAAATGTGATTAGTACAGCCTGAAGACCACACGTAGTTTCCACGGAAACTGTAGACTGCTTAAACACTGTAGTGGACAGAGTTTACCGGAACAGTGAAATGCTAATGCTCCTGCAGTTCAAGTCTAGTTCATATCCCACATGTGCAGAGATAGCACACAAGCCAGCAACAAGGAGTGTCTTCGGATACATGAGGAAAGAGTATTGCGCAAGCTGAGAACAAATACCGCAGTTGCGTAATATGATTAAGGAAACCGTACTGTACAGAGTAGTAGATGATTCTGCTCTTACCCTGTTGGTGATTAAATGCAATGATTTTGAAGATAAAACATTTCATTGTCCAGAGATGGAATAAAGACAATTCAGACATTTCTGCCCTTTTTGGTTTAAGGAGAGCAAGGAGGGTGTAGTACTAGTAGTAATAATAGTAGGAATAATAATAATAATACCAGCTGTGCACTGGATGGAGGATTTTTATATGACGCAGAATTAAAAAAAAGTTTAACTGAGCATGTTACAGGATGGTTGTGTAATGTCCACACAGCTGACCTTTTCACCAGAGTTCCTCTTCTGTGCAAAATGTGTTTGAGCTCTAACCACCGAAATGTAGGGATAGATTTGAGACTGAAAAGAGATCCGGATATGACGCACCAGTGTGCCGCTACACTGCCTCCTTTCCTCCTGAAGACCTGGAGTTCAGTGTGTGCTGAAGTTTACAGGATATCCCGTGGTATTCCCCGGAGGTTTTAGACGGCTAGGAAAGACTTTGGTGAAATCCGGTAAGGACTGAGGATCGTGTGCTGTGGAAGGAGGAGATTTGAGGAACTACGACATAATACAGTACATAACAACGTAACCTACAGTAAACAAAAGTCTGTACGGGGGTATGTGCCAGTTCAATTCAAATTCACTTAAAATTTTGTGTCACATACACAGCCATACATGGTACAACAGGCAGTGAAATGCCAGGGCCAAGAAAAATAAAAAGGAATATAATGTAAGGTAGTTAAAATAAATGGACACTAATAAAATTCAAGTTTTTAAATAGAAAATTAAGAAAAAATTGTGCAAGCAAGAGTATAAAGTAAAAAAAAGAAATAATTTAATATTATAATGCAGAAGCTCAATGGCATAAGAATGCATGGCAGCAGCGGTTATGATTTTCAGAAGTGAAGATTGACGATTTCGATTATTGTTCATGTGAACAAAATTGTTCAAAAGGAAGAGAGCAGTGCACACGGTAATTATTAACAGCCGAGGTAGTTTTGTTGAAAAGGACGTTAACTTGTATATGTAACTTTCAAAGTGAAAAATAATAGTCAGAGGTGTTGTCTGTGTTCAGAGCCCATATAGCCTGCAGGAAGAAGCTCCTTCCTCCTCCTCTCCGTGTTGGCCTTCAGAGAGCAGAAGCACTTTTCTGATCACGACAGAGTGAACAGTTCAATGTTGGGATGGCTGAGGGCTTTCACTATCTTACTGAAATTCCTTCGGTGCGGCTTGCTATAGACAGAGTGCAGGTCAGGTGCGGATAACACTCAGTTGATCACACCACCCTCTAGAGTCCATTTGTCCCGATGCTCCCAAAACACGTTCAGGTCTGTCAGTGGTGTAGGTATAAAAATTCCATAGCGCCTTGGAGGGCAGTCTAAACTCCTTAAAGCGTGTAAGGTGGTAGAGATACTGCCAGGCCTTCCTCACCACTGTTACCCCTTTTCCACTGCTCTGGTTCCCGTACCTGTTCCCAATTTTGGAACCAGTGCCGCGCTTTTCCACAGAAAAAAATTGGTGCCGGTGCCCTAAAATAAGCACCGAAC
>JAQMYJ010000012.1:27771848-27785122 GCA_030014305.1 Clarias laeviceps | reverse complement strand
ATATATAATATTAAAAAAAGGGCTGCTCTTTTCTATACAACTAAGAAATCAGAATTCATCTACGCTAAGATGAAGAGACATGATTTAGAGTTTGGAGACATGATTTCGTGCTGATGTTGGATTGGATCGGCTGCATGCGCTGTGGAGTTACGGGCTGATGGGCTGAGGGTGAAATGAAAGTAGTTGAGTTTTGATTAGATCTCTGCTTGGATTCGAGGCAGCTTGTTAAGAAGCTAACTGTTTCTTTTGTGCTCTACAATGTACGGCCGTATTAACGTTTTAATGAGCAGACTTTTTTTTTTTTATTCTGTTTGTATCTCTGTGGAAACATTGCCTGATTAAACATCATATCGTATCATGTCATATCATAATTTTTTAAATAATAGTAGTAATATTTTCTGATATTGCTTTTTAATGGTTTACAAAATGTTGATTTTTTTTTTTTTTTTCTTAAACCTTCATTCCTGTGCCAACACAGATTTAAAACTTGCCAAACACTCCAGCCAAACAAGTAGAAATTATAATATATCGATACATCTGAGGTAGATGTGCCTACTCGCATTTCGCAGCAACAACACATCAGGCTTTATAGCAAGATCTGAATATTTGAACTGTCTCATTAAATACATATGAAATGTAATCAATCATTTATTTTCCGATTCAATTCACTGGATCTTACAAATGTTAAATAGTATAAAACGAACAGATTCCTGAAAAATTAAACCAGACTTTATCAGAAAATACAAACTCTCGTTTTCAATGTTTTATGCGAGAGCGTCACTTCTTCTTTTTGAGTTTATGGATGGGTTGTGCATTACTGCCACCTACTGGACTGGAGTGTGGGGTGGATGATTTGTGGGAACACTTATTTTGAGACATGACATTTAAATGATCAACAACACAAGTTACATAGCATTTTTATGTTTATTAGACTTTAATTTTAGTAGTTTTTTTTTTTAAATATGGCAACTTAATATATTATTAGAAATATAACTGCTTTAGAAAAATTAGACAGTAAACATTAGTGCTTATAAATAGGATACAATCAAAAATCGTACTGTCCAGAAATTGATTCGACTCGACAGTCTACCCATGATTCACAACTTTGCTATTCAGGCTATGTCCAGTATTACCAGGGATACAAACATTTCATGTCAGATGAATTGAACTCTGAACCTGAAATTCAGAGTATGACTCAGGCTGATTCTGGTCAGTTTTGGCTGTGTTTAGTTCCTTGCGCTCCTTTTCCTATCTCCAAGCACTCCATGGTGTGTACGAGTGTGTGTGAGCGATCGGTAACCGTGATCTTGTGTGCTCCAGACAGCGACGAGAGTGACGACTCGCCTCCCCCTCTTCCTGAAAGAACCTTTGAGTCCTTCTTTTTGGCCACAGGTGCGTCCCAGCCATCTGCTTCCCTGTCCGGCCACACATGGGCATCAGAAGCAGCCATGGATCCATTTTAACTCATGTTTGTGTTCATGTCAGGGCTTAAAGGGCAGGAAGTGGGGTAAATATTCAAGACTTTTATAAATCGAGTGTTTTCGCATTTCTGTTCTCTAAATGATGCTTTCATAAACACATGCTGGTTATAAGAATTGATATGAACTATATGATAAGCTGTTATAATTAAATGTTTATTGAAACTTGGTGAATTTAATTATATTGATTTTTATTCTGCTGATTCATAACAAAATTCAGCTTGTTCAGTTGTTTTTCTCTGATAAGTGGTTTCTCACACGTGGGCGGATCATGTTTTGATTATTATTAGTGTGTGCGCGCGCGCGCTTTAACACACAAACCCATTTTCTGGAAGCAGCACATTTGAGTATTGATGTAAACATTGGGGTTCATGGGGACCTCAATCTGCGGCTGAAATGGCAGGAAATGTATATGTATGTTGCATGCCCACTCAGATATGTTAAACCTCATCACATCACATCCCAGCACAGATAAACCCAAGTACGACATGAAAGGCAGCTGAGAGAGAGAGGGATAATAACCAAAATGGAAGTGAAAGAGTCTGGTGTTAGTAACTACAGCACGAATCTGTGGGGTTCTATTCTTTTACCTGATTATTAGTAAAAGTCACCTCAATGTGCTTGTGAAAAGTCCCATAGGACCTGTGCAGTAATACAAGGGGTATTCAAGTCAAACCGGGACTTGTAGTTCTTCAGGTTCCTTTTCTATCACGAAGTACTCTATTGTACAGACGAGTAAATTTACAAGAAATGTCATCAGAAGTCACTGTTTGACTTGAACACCCCTCGTACTGCTGTTTCGCACAACAATAAATCACATACTTGCATCAGGTCATATTTCATGATACAATATTACAGTTGCCTCTGTTTACTGTAATTATGCTGCGGTGTTGTATAGCAGTAGAAAGATGATTGTTTTCCGTTAGTACATGACCACCTTTTTTTTTTTTTTTTTTTTTTTTTTTTTTTAAAGCTTTCAAATGTTGAACTGATTCACTGCTGAATGATTTGAAGTACAACTTTTACATTTAAAATGAATGGATTAAAGCTTAATTTATATTCACATTTCCATTATTCACAGAATTATTCAACACAAATGTTTCAAAAGCTTTAGTGTACAATACATCATACACTCCTAGTACAGCGTTTCTTAAGATTTGACAGTGCTTAGCTATATGAAGAGAAACTCTCTGCTGTAAGCTTCTACATGGACCCTCGAAAGTTCTGAGCTCTAATCCTCTAGTTGTCCGAGTTAATTAGTCTTGTTGTGGAGCAGTTATTAAACACATGCAACAATCCTGATTGTTTATTTCCTGCCTGTGTTATCTGTTCTCCTGTATTACTCCAGATCCAGTGGATGTGCAAGTCGAGGTACATGAATGTACAGGAGCAGTAGGAGATGCCTCTCTCCAGGTAGGACCAGAAACATACTATTGAATCTTTTTATATTTCATGTGAAAATAAAAATAAAATAAATAAATGTACATATCTATGCTTGAATCTTACAGAGGGCAACTAACAAGCAAACAAAACACCAGACAGGTACGTATAATGTTAATGCCTAGACGCGCACACACACACACACACACACACACACACACACACACACACACTGATTGGAATCAGAGGATATTCAGTTTCTTTGGTATTTATTACACTTTAGATCATGTGACACATTTTCCCTCCTTAAAAAAACTTAAATGTTAGAATTACAAATAACAAGAAAAAAAACCTGATTTTGTAATGCATCATTTTAAATGCTTTCTCTAACACTCACTTTATTAGAACGAGGGCAGGAGAATGGAAAGCACTCTGAGTTCAACAAAGCAGATGCAAGAACGGAGGCTGAGACAGTTTCACAAATGGGTGTGTGTTTCTGATGTGTTCACCTGTGAATTGTATTGTGGTGATGAGAAACTTAATTCAACAACTGAATTCATTTGCTCCTAAATATCTCATGTTCTCTTTTGTGCTTCGCTTTGCCTTTATCAGAATTTGGAAACCGCTGCATGCAACCCAAAGGCCCAAGAAACCCTCCATCCGAGTGGACATGATCAAGGACGTTCACAAGTCGACCCTGAACACACCATCACATACACACAGACGTAATCCCACTGCTCGGCTCTCCTCTTAGTGCTATCGGAGAAAGCGGATCTCGGCACCGTGCTTCAATCAGTCTGTGATCCAGATAATCTTCCATGCTGCGGTCTCACACACTCCTGCTGCTGCTGTATGAGGACTGACCGCCATGGGCTCCCTGCACTGGTGCTCCCCTTTCTCCTCACTGGGACCACAATCCTGTTTTATTTCTGTCTAGTGAAAGTAAAATCGGATCGGACAGCCCAAATGTAATGCACTGCTGTCTCGGGGAAATTCCCTCGTCTCTTTTCTATGACAATTCAGTACGGTATATACTAGTGTATAAATATATATATACACACACACACACACACCTCTTGGGACTGAAAATTAGTTGTCTGTTATTTTCCTTCTAACTCTTTGATGGCCCTGTATGCGTTATTTTATAGGTGTGCTATTGCTTAATATTCTTATTAACAGAAGATGTAAGAAGTCTGTGCATGATGCCCCATGTACTGTGACCTGTAAATTATTTGCTCCTGTTATCACAATTTTTTTTCATTTTTTTTCCTTTTCAGTGTTATATATATATATATATATATATTTTTTTTTTTTCCCCAAAAAAGTTCGCTTGTTTTATTAGATGTTTCCTGAGATATAACGGGCTCAAGATTGTAATAACGCATTTTTGTAAATTGTATTCCAAAGGTTATTTTTGTATATGCTCCACCCCACGCTCCTGGCCCCCGAGCCTCACTGTGCCTTTATGCATGCCCCTCATGTGAGATGTGCGCGTGTGTGAGCTGTGCACATGTGTATAGGTACATGTGCAAGTTTGATCAAAAGAGGGATTTAAAGCACCGTATTCAAGCCTCTGGGATCCTACTCCTCAAACCTGTTACTTTGTTGCATAAATCAATCAACTTCTCAGTTAAAAAAAAAAAAAAAAGACTTGAAGAGGAACTTGCACTGTGGTCTGTCTTGCTTCTCATTAATGAATCGTGTGCGTTTTAACATGACACTTTAAAAAGAAAAGCGTTAGTGCTATCTCCTTTACTGTGATGACAATAAAAAAGTGCTCACTAGACCCACTTGTAAACACACCAAACCAGTTCACCATGATAAAAAGCAGCTGTGGCAATTTATGTGATGAGTGTGAGGGTAAGGGTGTAACTGTGCAAACCTGAGCAGGAAGAAACTGTAAATGCACTTTTATTACTATTATAGTCTATGCAGTGCTTTTAGAGGCTGTGTGTGTATATAAAGACCAGTGAAGTTGATGCTGCCTCAATACTACCAGCTTACTTGAGTTTAGTGGACAGCTGTGTTTCAGGAGTCTCGAAGTATTGCCCTGCATCAAGCAAAGAAAACAACTAATGGGATTTAAAGTGGCTTACGTTGAGTTAAGGACTGTCAAATGCATTATTAATGCCTGGAAGGATAGTGCTGAACAATCAACTTCATGGAAGAACATGTGAGAAACACTGAAAGAAATAATGTATGAAGATTACTTGTATGCTTGGTCAAGTTGCGTCATGAAAAATCGACAGTAGAAATTTCACCAATTTTAAGTGAAGATAGTAAAAGCACTCCCCGATAAACACTCATATAGTGAGAAGAACTCAGAATTGGGATGAAAAAGAATAGGGTTCTGGTAATAAGGCTCTCTGCCTTAGAGATGTTATTGATCAGTATTGAGGTTGATGGTTGCGGAGTAGTTTGACAGCAGCTGTGTATCTGTCTAAAGACAAATGTAAGGAATAAAAAGCGTGATATAATTAAATTAGAGTACAATTATTCACTTTCAATTAAACTCAAAGCAAAAGTATGTTGAAAAAACTCATGTATAATAACGTGCACTTTTAATTCCCTTTACATTGAGATGCCCAGATAAATCTCAGTTCTGTTTAACTCGCCCCTGCAACCTCCTCTCACTGGGACTGGACTTGACTTCTCCAGTAGGGCCTTTAGTGCTGTTCTGTCTTCTATAAGCTAGCATTCATCTTATGGTCTTTCAAACTGTTTCTCATCACTCTATTTTACCAGACGTTTGTATTATACTTATTACTACTATTTTGTTAATACATTACAAGGCCAAAAGTATATGGACACAGCCCTGACCTCAACTCTATTGAACCCTGAGTGCACCCTAGGCCTCCTCCACATCCCAGCAGCTGTAAAGTACCTGACACTTAATAATGTTCTTGTAGCTAAATAAACACAATTCCCTACAGCTATACTCCAAAATCTATGTAAGTTCCATCTTTATTCATCACATCTACAGGTGCATCTCAATAAATTAGAATATAATTGAATCGTTTCATTTCAGTAATTCAATTCAAAAAGTGAAACTCATATATAGATTTATTATACACAGGCTAATATATCTCAATAGTTTATTTATTTTAATTTTGATGATCATGGATTACAGCAAATGAAGAACTCCGGTTTCCTCTCACCGTCCAAAGATATGCAGGTTAGGCTAATTGGCATTCCCAAATTGCCCACTACGTATGTGTGTGTGTGCCCTGCGATGGATTAGCACCCTGTCCAGGGTGTACCCTATCTCGTGCCCTAAGCCTCCTGGCATAGCCTCCAGCTCCCCGCGACCCTGAATACAGAATAAAGCGGTATAGAAGATGAGTGAATGAGCAAATGAAGACCCAAAATTCAGTATCTCAGAAAATTAGAATATTGTAAAAAAAAAAAAGTTCAATATTGAAGACTCTTGGTGTCACTCTAATCAGCTAATTAACTCAAAACACCTACAAAGGTTCCCTGAGCCTTAAATGGTCTCTCAGTCTGGTTCAGTAGGCTGCCTCTTTACAGAGTGCACTCTTTCCATGCACATTAATGGAAAGTTGAATGGAAGGAAACAATGTGGTAGAAAAAGGTGCACAAGCAACAGGCTTAACTGCAGCTTTGAGAGGACTGTGAAACGAGGCCCAACTAAGAATTTGGGGGAGATTCACAAGGAGCCGACTGCAGCTGGAGTCAGTGCTTCAAGAGCCACCACAAACAGACATCCAGGACAAGGGCTACAACCGTTGCATTCCCTGTGTTAAGCCACTCTTGAACCAGAGACAACAACAGGGGCATCTTTATCTGGGCTAAGGACAAAAAGACCCGGACTGTAGCTCAGTGGGCAAAAGTCCTCTTTTCAGATCGAATTCAATTTTGCATTTCATTTGGAAATCAAGGCCCCAGAGTCTGGAGGAAGAGAGGAGAGGCACAGAATCCAAGCAGCCTGAAGTCCAGTGTAAAGTTTGCACAGTAAGTGGTTGTTTGGGGAACCACGTCATCTGCTGGTGTTAGTCCACTGTGTTTTATCAGGTCCAAGGTCAGCGTAACCATGTACCAGGTTTTAGAGCACTACTGGAAATGTAATCAGCATCTGAGCTTTATGGAGATGCTGATTTCATTTCCAGTAGGACTTAGTACCTTCCCACACTGACAAATGTACTAATATCTGGTTTAAGGACCATGGTAACCCTGTCCTTGACTGGCCAGCAATCTATGGGGTATTTTGACGAGGAAGATGTGAGACACCAGACCACCCAACAATGCAGAAGAGCTGAAGGCCGATATCAGAGCAACCTGGGCTTCCATAACACCTCATTAGTGCCACAGACTGATCGCCTCCATACCATGCCGCGTTGCTGCAGTAAATCATGCAAAGAGAGCCCCGACTTAAGTATTGATTGCTGTACATGTTCATACTTTCCAGTAGTTCAACATTTCTGTGTTTTAAAAATCTTTTTTTTTATTTTTTTTTTATTGGTCTTAAGTAATATTCAAATTTTCTGAGATACTGAATTTTGGATTTTAACTGTAAGCTATATTCATCAAAATAAAATAAAAAAATGAACACTTGAAATATATCTGTCTGTGTGTAATTATTCTATATAATGTATGAGTTTCACTTTTTGAATAAAATTTCTGGGGGAAAAAATCAACTTTTTGATGATATTCTAATTTATTGAGATTGCTACACAGTGAAAATTGTTGCATAAAAAGCGGGGATACTTTTATTTTGACATGGGTTACACATGGCTTCCGTTGCACTTCCGTGTCGAACGCCTCCGTGTGATAGAGCGGGGCTGTTCCAAGTCTAAACGAAACAAGAGTGCCACTGCAGCGCAGTCTGTAGCACTGACGTGTCAGAAAGTTACTGTCCAGGCACACCACTAGGTGGCGGTAAACATCACGCCCCCTCCACTTATCACAGCTGCATATTGGAACGTTCCAAACAGCTTAATGTCTTAACGGTTAATATGTTAACCTTAATTTGAGAAAATAGAATTTTAAAAAATCGTCTTTCTTTACAAGTAGTTATATTGATATTAGTATTTATTCCTACGAGTTTTAACCCAAGTTGTATGATGAGTTGGGATCCTTTGGAGTGACGTCAGTGTGTAACCCTGCCCCACGTGACGCGTTAGCTCCGCCCCCAGGCCTCGTTTCCTGGGCGATGCTGCATTAGTATGAAGTGCGGTGGGAGAAGTGATTAGCCGAACGTGGGGGTCGTTCACGTCACGCCTAGCTAGTTATATCGTTATGTTAAGTCGTGTGTGTGTGTGTGTTGGTCGGGATGAAACGAGCCATCGAGTATATTAAACCGGAATATTGGATCCCGGTGTGTGGATAAATCATTCATTAGTACACAGTCATGGCCGGACTGATCAAGAAGCAGATCCTCAAGCATCTCTCCAGGTCAGTGTTCTTCATCATAATCATCATCGTCATCATCGTCACGGCTGTGTAGCGTGTCCAGGACTGAGAGAGAGAGAGTTTTAACCAGCACAGACAGATAACGACCCAGTGTGTCGAGCTAGCCGGAGTGTTAGCTGTACAAAGCCTCTGATGATGACCTGTGAGTGTCTCAGTCTCAGTATGAGGGGGACATCGTGTCTTATACACTCTTCTGGGATTCAGCCAAGCTGGAGCAGGAGGAATGTGTGTGTATCATACAGCGACTTCCTCTGCTTTAGAAAGGGACACGGGGTTACTGTATTCACCTGTCAGTCCTCTGTCTCTGTCCTGTCTCAGCCAGGACACTTACAGGCATCAGAGCAGCTCAACACACACACACACACAACTCCAGTGTGATGTCATTAATCATTTAGTACAGATCAGGCTCTGTGATGATGGTGATGGAATTAATCAGCATAAATCACCTGAATAATGCTATAGACTGGTTTATAACCAGCACTGTTTGCCAACTCTGTTCATGGGAAAGTTGGCTAAATCACTCTCTGAAAAAGACGCAATGTTGTGTCGTTTATTTCCTCATGAGCGTTTGTGAAGGGGCGGAAACAGGTGGAATAACATATTTTATTACTGTCTCCAAGAAGAAAGTCATTGCAGTAGTGATCAGTGATTGGTTGTCGGGAGCGGGAGTGATCAGTTGGTTGACGGTGATGATCCGGGATTTAAGCGCCAGGGACGGTGATGATCCGGGGTTTGGCCGACAGGGACGGTGATGATCCGGGGTTTGGCCGACAGGGACGGTGATGATCCGGGGTTTGGCCGTCAGGGACGGTGATGATCCGGGGTTTGGCCGACAGGGACGGTGATGATCCGGGGTTTGGCCGACAGGGACGGTGATTGGTTGATGGCCTCATTTGCTCATGACTGTACATACCCCTGATGGTGATTCAACCAACCCTGATGAGTTAACTCATGCGGTCAGTAGCAGTGATGTGAACTGTAGAGCTGCTAATGTTTGCCCTAAAAGTCTTTCATTTTAAAAGAGCCACTGTCGATTTGACAGTCTCCTACAGTCCTTAACATTAGTTTTAATTAAATTTTTTTGTTTATTATATTTAGACACTTGGGACTGGATGTTTTTGCCAAAATCACCAAAATCGGTTAAGAGTGAAGTTAACCCGATATCGTCTGAATGATCACACCAGCGAGCTAGATTAGATCGTCACTAATCAGGGATGGACTAGAGCAGAGGTGTTCATCTAAATCCTGTAGAGGACCAGGAGCTTACACAGGCTTTACTTTTTAATGCTTGGCTGTTATAAGTACATGGCTATTAATAAGACACTCTGTCATTATTGATTCTTACAGGTGAGCTGGAAGAGCTGTAATCTAATCCACCCTCTCTAAATAACTGTGTGTGTTTGTGTGTGCCGATGTGGGGGGTGTGGTGGTCTGGTAGATGAGTTTACATTGTAAATTAACATTCTTGATCAGATGAACATTAGAGCTGGAATGTTGTTTTGCGACACACAAACAGGTGCTACCAGTTCCACAGTCCAGGCTGACGGCTTTAAACAGATAAACGCATCCCAGCAACACCTATAATTGGTAAATGTGTTCAGGATTTTCATGGTTTCGTTGTTGCGAATGACTGCAAGCTGGAGTTTCTGTCCGATTACAAGCTCTGCTGTGGCATGTTTGGTCCTGCTCAGTGGATCAGGGCAGAGATTGTGTAGCGATGTGGTGTTCAGTGGTGGACCTGATTGATGCTAGCTGCTTGTAGGTGTACAGGGAGTACAGCATTTGCCCATAGTGTCATAAGATCAAAAACCTGGACGGTGACGGTGTGCTTCCACCCCCTGGTTGTTCTGACCTGAAACCAGACGTTTGTGTTTTTACTGGTATGGCGTAGAATGTTAATTATATACCCAGTGAACTGACCTTTGTTTCTCCTGTGCGAGAAAGTGTTTTTGCTTCCTTTTCTCAGCAGGGTTGAACTGAACCGCTGTGACCTTACAGATTTGTGGAAGTGAGAATGTGTACTTTCTTTATGCAGCAGCCTGGCTGGCCTCTGTGGCAAGCAGTCGTTTCACTGAAGCCGTGAATCTAGACATATCCTGACACAGGCTTCACGAGACCACGTTACCCTGAGATGATGTTGACCCGGATAAATGATCAACTTTTAATAACTTTGTTTCATTATGACAACAAATTGAAGGATTCCCAATCTTATAATATCAGGTATAATTATAAAGGTGCTATTTTAATCCTATAGGCTACAGATTTTTCAGGCTGGCCCTGTGGAACAGAGAGCCTTTAAACCTTGAAACACTCATCCATCTAAACCAGTGATCTCCAACCTTTTTTGCTCCACAGACCAGTTTTATGTAAGACAGTTTTTCACAGACACCCATCAATATATACAACATGCCATAACACAGAGTTTGAGCTTGTTTCCCTGTGACGAGACGTTCCCATCTACAGTAGGAGTGATGGGGGACAGTGACACTGAAGTGTATTCCTCATGTCCAGTCTGTTCCGTGATTTGAATTTCGGTGTTGCCACTGCAGAGAGCCCTGTCTCACAAAGATACTGTAGGTTGTTGGAAAAGAAAGCAAGGTTTTTTGTGCTTTTGTGGCGATTTCAGAATATTCCGCCTTGATTTTAATTTGAAGTTGTCTTTAACACACTTTTAAGGCCAAGTTTATTATACAGAACTATGAATTATTATTATTTGTAAAAGGTAATATTATTACCTTTAAACTTATGGAGCTTTAACCCTGTCAGAAATTTGGGATTAACAGTCAGGTCTGTTCCAGTTCACCAGCAAATTTAATTGAACAATAACATTATCATACCAAGTCAAATATCCAGGACTCTGACTTGTTGATGGCTAACATAAGCATCTGCTAAATGTGAAACATGCCAAGTGGCCTTCAGCTAAATATTATATGTGCTGTGTGTATAATTTTCTAGTGTTAAACAATTGCTATAAAAATGAACGAGCTAATTAGAGTAGTGAATCAGAGGTGGATTGTCGATTCAGTTAGATTTTTGGTTGTTGCTCCTGCTCCATACTCCAGTCCAGTAGGTGGCGATAGCACACCGACCACTCCATTAACTCAAAAGAAGAAGCAGCAGCAATGCTACGAGTATTTGTATAAAATTAGTGGTTTGTATACCTAAGTGATTTTAGACCATTTAATGTTTATAAGCTAACCAAAATAATGACAAAAGTCTGCATTGATTCTGAAATTAAAACGGACCCATAGATTCAATTAAACGAATCAAGCTATAAAAGATTGACTTGAATTACATAATCGATGTAGCTTTAGAGCCCAGTGTATGGAGCTAATTTTCATACAAGCAGCTATCAGATTTCATTCTGACCAACTGGAGATGCATTAGCTATAAGCTTTAATGCATGTAGGTCAGATCTTATCAGGACACGATACAGACTCAGTTTGCGTTGAACTGTAAACGGGTTCTTTGATTTAGTGTGGTGGCCGTTCTTTCACCTTATGAAAAATGAATGCTGTCGGAGAGACGGAGGAAACTTGGATATGAATTGAATGTGTCTCATTGAGCCTGACTGGCCTCCTGCCAGGTGAGAGACGCTCCAGTCGACTGGTCTGCTGTGTGGACGCGAGGGAATAATGCTGTTTTAAAATGGATATTTAACTGGCCAGGCATCTCAAGGACAGAACAGCTCTTATCTTGTGTCCTTCTGCCCTCGAAATTGTGTGTGGGTGTGTGTACTTGTGTGTGGGGGTGTATGTGTGTAAACACACATACACTCACACGCATATATAGTGTGTGGTTTTGTGTGTGTGTGTGTGTGTGTGTGTGTGTGTGTGTGTGTGTGTGTGTGTGTGTGTGTATTTTATTTATTTATTTTTTTTTTTGGTATATATATTTTTTGTGTAAAATATATATATTTTTTTGTATGTACAGTATGTGTCTTGGCGTGACCTCTGTGCTATATTTATACACACACTGTAAATGCTGGGGCTTTGAACAACATGTCTTTAATAATTTATACTGGAGGCCTCAATGGCTTCTACTGTGTCTGCTGAGAAATAAAGGAATGAGAGAGAGAGAGAGAGAGAGAGAGAGAGTGTGAGTTCTTTATTGAAAGGAAGTAGTGCATCACTCGCTACTAAACTTACTGATAGTATAAATCAGCCCTGTGTTGTATCTTTACATTATAAATAGGTTTATATTCAGCTTGGTCAGAATTATGTGAGTACCATTTTAAGGATAATTCATTAATCCAGAATTAAATAATTATTGCCACCATTTATGAAAATAAGTTAAAAAAAAAATTCGTATATTAAAAGCAATACCCTGACTCTGATGTTTATGTATAGTACGTCAAGCACAATTTTTGTTTCATTGTTTCTGTCTTCCTGTCACGTCTGACAAGTTTACAGACACTTGTTTCACTTCTTCATGCTGTACATTACGCTGTTGTCTCTGTCCATGTGAACATCACTTTTCATTTCAGAGCAAAGGTTTTAGATTCAAATCAGGACCATGAGATTGTCATTGCATAATACTGATTTGTTTTTCTTTAGCGCAGCTGAAGGCTCCACCTATGGCACGGGCTGTACACACTGGTAGACTTGTGGATTGAAATATCCTCACAAAAGCCTTTTGGCCACCAGCCACAACGTTCCCAAAAGCATCAGTAATAGAGCTGTATGTTTTATAGCAGGCTGCAGGTCCTGTTTATACATAACTGTAAATGTAAAACTATTAGATCGGGGGAAACTAGTGAGGATGTTCAGTATGACCATTTGTGAAAGTTCAATTAATTATAAGCGTCAGTGCTTAACACACTAGAGCCGGGGTGCCCAACCAGTCGATCGCGGTCGACCAGTCGACCGCAGACTGCTTTCCAGTCGATCGCGAGAGTAAACTGCCTTTTTCTTTTCTCTTTCTTCACTGTGACCTCAAATACATAAAATATTAACCTTTATAGACATAGTATTTCTTGAGTAAAGA
>JAQMYJ010000012.1:27717009-27743160 GCA_030014305.1 Clarias laeviceps | reverse complement strand
CTCACTCGGGCAGGTCTCACACGGGCAGGTCTCACTCGGGCAGGTCTCACTCGGGCAGATCTCACTCGGGCAGGTCTCACTCGGGCAGGTCTTACTCAGACAGGTCGCATTCAGGCAGGTCTCACTCAGTAGACAAAGTTTCTTGCTTTTTCCGCCGGCATGTGCTTGGTAAAGGATTGTAACTGAGTCTTGTGCCCAGTATGGCCATATTAGGTATGTGAATGGAGAAGAGACCGCCTGCAGTTGCTTGTGCTCTGCGATGTGTTGCATTACACACGTTCACATGCGTCAACTTCATTATACACAGATTAGAGCTGGACACAACTGTCAGAATATGACAATAACTTTTTGTCCTGAATCTTATTAAAAAGACATTGCTTTGCTCTCTCTCTTTGTCTCTGTCTGTTTCTCTCTCTCTCTCTCTCTCTCTCTCTCTCTCTCTCTCTGTCTAATGTGTACTGTAAGCGTTAAAGAGAGAGAAAAAACATGCATTGGTACAAAAACAAGACCCTATTATATTTTCTAGTTCCAGAGGATTAGTATTGCTGATAAACGTAATCATGAATGAACTAATTACTGGGAGCTGGGGAACATATGAATGGGCAACTTCCAAGAACCTTTAATCCTGCCATCTGGTTTCCAGTAGCATCTGTAAGGACAGTAAACAAATATGATCAAAACACAAACAACACTTGTGTATTAAAACTTTTCAGTTGTTGTTCTTGAAATAGGTTTATTCTAATTCATGGTATAAATAAGTTTCTGAGAGAAAGAGAGAGAGAAATCCATCTTAACAGATTGAGTTCTTTCATTCGTTTTTATTCCCATTCGCCTGGAATCTCTTTCGGACTGGTTATAATGGCTTTAGGACAGGAGATAAATGAGAAGCTGTGCGTGCTGGTTCATAGTAAGCAGCCTAAAGAATCAAATCTGTCTCACCTCCACATTTGTGTGTGTGTGTGTGTGTGTGTGGGTGGGTGCGTGCGCACACAAGATTGAGAAAGATGCTCCTCATTTCTCCAGGCGGAAAACAGTCTCCATTCCTTACAGAGCTCATTCCTCTCCTCCCCAGCCAGGCCTCTAGTGATTGTGGGCTGCTCATCTACAAGCTAGTGATTTTTTTAGTAACAGGCTCTGGCGTTGCTGTCTGGTTTTTGTTCTCAGGCCTGATGTGGACCCCTGGTGTTCTCCCAGAGTTTATGCTGGGTGCTGAACGTGTTTGTCCCTTATTCAGGACTCAGACACACTGGGTGGTCTATTTTCAGTCTATTTGTGCATATAATGTCTGTCCCTGTCTCATTCTCTCTCTCTCCTGTGAGAAGTCTCTTGACTCGCTTTATTAATTGAGGCCGTGTGCGTGTGTCTGAGTGTGTGCATGTGTGTTTGTGTGTGGGAGAGGGAGAGAAAGGTCAAAGGTCACATTCTGCTGAAATTTGATATCATGATCATGTGTTAGTCTCACCTTTAAGGCCATAAGGTCTTATAGGAAATACCAAAGCTATGAATCATTTTCATGGAGATTCTGTCATCTCACACACACACACACACACACACACACACACACACACACACCGAGCCAAGGGTCCTATGCACCACAGCTGATGTCCAGCTGTACAATCAATGCTCAGTTTGCTCACAGTCCTAATATATCATCTGTTCAATAAAGACAGAGAGAATCTACACGACTGAAGCAGTGTCTTGTCTAAGAAAGTCTCGTATGTATCAAGCTGACAAGAAACTTAGTATTTACTTTAGCTTAACACATTCAACTGAGCACCATGCTATGTGTAACAGAACGCGGTTATGTAACAGGTAGATGTAAGGTGGGCAAATTAGCATTAATGCAGGAGACCTGTGTTTATAAGACGAGAGGAGCATTTGTGCGTCTTTATAAATGCTTGTATCAGATTGTTATCGATGGCTTCTCATCTGTAACCAGGTTGGCCAGGAAGTTTAGTAATCATAATTGCCTAAGACCTAAAGGCAGCAAAAGGAAAGTGAAGATCAGGGGGGAGGGTGAAGAGTGCGGCGAGTGTGTTGCTCAAATATGAGTGCTGCATTGATGAGACTAATGGCTTGTGTTTGTCTATTTAAGTCTGAGAATAGCTTTTAGAAATGCTTCGGTGAATAGCTAGGAATGTTTCTATTCACTTAATATTAAATGCTCAGATTTGTATTGTATAGTAAGATGAACTGACATGGTACTGAATTTTAACCTTAACATCAGCATTCACAATTAAACCTCAGTTTAGACAGAAATTATGTTAATAAATTACTTCTATTATGTTTAGTGCAAACAATTTGTTTTATGTTATGCGGTTTGTTTAGTTCTTTCTACACAACCTTTGCAGTAATGATAGTTTTACTGCTTTAGGAAAATGTTTTGTCATATGTAAGGAATGCTGATGTTCTTGAGACTCTTACTGCAATGCCATTAATCAGCTACTGCCAAAGCAGCTATAGCAATAGAGAACTTTATTAATCCTCAAAGGAAAACTAGACGCCTGACGATGGGATTTGAATCCACGCATGTAGAGAACAGTGGATTACCAATCCAACATCTTAACAACTGAACCACCTCAGCACATACTGTACACCTAAAAGGGTAGGCACTGGATTACAGTATTAAAACTCTTCAGAGTTAAAACAAATCCAGGTGCAGTTCATTTCAGTCAGTTGTATGGAAACTGGAGGAGCCGATCCAAAGCAGACTCTCATCCATCCACATCAGCTGCGGAAAACTGGCTTTAACCTAACAGTGACTCATGCTCACAGTGCTTTTCCCAATGGATGTATTTAAATGCAAATAACTAGATGCATTTCCATTAGGAAGGTAGAAACCTAATTGGTTGATGCACAAACCAGTATACTGTTGTTTATGTTGTACATTCAATCAAGAAGGATTTCTCATACTTTTATAACTTTATTGTTACATAAAGAATAACACATCAGAATGTACATAAATTGTACATAAATTGCAGATACACCACACTGTGAGAAGATGGTACAGTAGATTATATACAATAAAACTAAAAGGACACTAACCAGAGAAACTGTTCCTGTTTTTGCCCAAGACCAACAGAATAAAAGACAACATGATTATACTAGTTAAATTAAAGTCAAATTGGGACTTTTTATTGTTCAGAATAACAGAACACAGTAAAAACTACATTTATTTCCTATATATAATCCCTTGCTAGACTAATGCACTTATCCCAGCATCGCACCAGTGCTTGGATACGATCAAGATAGAAAGTTGTTTCAGTACGTCAGAGCCATAATGGGACTGGCTGCTTCACACCTGAAATTGCTGGCCTCCTAGGAGCACGTTTAATGGCCCAGACATGTGGAAATGGCTTGAAGAGAGGTCTGTGCGGAGGATGTGGCAGTAACTTTCAGCTGAGTTTCTGTAATGTGCAAGTGGTGTTGATAAATGGTTGTGTGTACAGTTCCCACAGACAAATGGAGACAAATTATGTGCTGATTTTCAAGGATCAGGCATTCCACTCGCCGAATGTTCACGGGAATGACTCCAGTGGGCTCCGAGCCACTTCGGATAGTATCATCATTCATGCACATATGGTCTGCTTTAAAACATTTGCACCATTCTAAGAGTCTCATTACCATAATGTGTTTGAAGTCTTTTGTCAAAGGCAATCAGGTTTACGCCTTCATTCAAGAGAAATTTCAGTACAAGTTCCGGTTTAACTTGAATGTCCTTTGTATTATACGATAAATGGTAAATAAATAAAGGGATTTTCTATATCCATGTCATGATATGCATATCTTTACGTTATGTAATTCTCATATCTTTTTGCGACTCTAATAATGATTGAAAAGCACATCTATATATTCCTCTTTAATGATCAGGAATAAACCAATAACATATAAAATTGCTTTTGCTGTTACTTACTGTGTATTTGATGATGATGGTAATAGTTCACATGGTTTTTAGATGCCAGAGTGAGAAGAGACACAGTGTCTGACTAAGATGTTGAGGTATGAAACATGGTTCAGCACTTAGGAAGTGTTTTTAATGATGTGTTCAACTTGCCAAGCATGAACAGTACTCTGTTGTGGATATGCTGACGAAAATCAACAATGTCCTGTATCTGGAAATAGAATCTACTTGTTGCACTTGTACCAGTCTCAGGTCCAATAACAGCTTTTATAGTAAGGATTTGTAAGTGGCTTGAAAGCCTCTGTATCCTGAAGCAGTTGTACATTTAAATCTCTTTTACTCCTTTAAGGAACTTGTTTTACACTGTTGACACTTTTTTAAAAAAGTTTTTAAACAAGGAATCCAAATATGGTTTTAAAATTTTTAGGAGAAATAAATTTTAAACATCTTATCTAGTTTTTGAATAACAAAAATGCTTCTCGCCATGAATATAGCCATAGAAGCTGGCATGGCGTTAAAAAACAAAGAAAGAAAGAAAGAAATCCATGAGAAATGTTCAGTGTGGAGTCTTGTGTTGTGTTTAAGACAGAAGAGCACATCCCATTTAGTGGAATTCATTTCACTCCTACTGTAGTACTCGGATTCTACTCGCAGAAACCCCAGTCTAGATCCTGATGGCTGATTCAATTTTGCAGAGCTGCTTCACTAATACCAGGTGAAGCTCTTTATTTTAAGTGCATTAAGTGTGCTACTCTGATAACAAAGTCCAATGGGTTTAAAACCTAATGGGTTGCAACAGTGCTTCGTTTCTGGTGTTTGAATTTCAATACTCTTCTGAAATTATCATATTTTTGATGTTTATCATAACATTCAAGCCCCATATTAGGCCCTTTAAGAGCGGCTGATAGGAGACAACAGGGATGTGGCAAAAACATGGCCTGTGTGTCATAGAGCCGTGCTGTTGTAGACATACTGTAGTCATAATTAAAAGGTTGATAATATTCTTTACTCCTATTAAGTAAAGGGTTTACTTAATGGGTAATGGGTTTACAGCCCATTAGGTTTTAAACTAGTTAACTTACCTGAATCACAGATGAGAAATCTAAAAAGTGGATCAGATAAAGATTAAAAGATTAGTGGATCAGATAAACATCCCGGGTGATGCTGTAACCTCTCTCAGCTGGAGGTTTAGAGAGAGCTGATTGGCCGAGCTCTCTCTGAGAGATACTTCGTGCTCCCACATTAATACGGCTCTACAAGCCAATCGGGGGCATCTGTGACCTCCCGTAAGCGGAGGGAGCGGAGGGCGCTGTTCTCCGAGTGTGTTACTCCGCCCCCAATGGTGCGTGAGCGCGCAGTTCGAAAAGGTGGTCGGTGACATCACGTGGGTTGGAGGAAACACGTGATAGTCTGCGGCCCTCCCGACTGAGTGGTAGTAGAAGCTTAATGTGGGAGCCCCCTAGTGTCTGGGAGGAATTGGACATTGGAGAAAAATCGGGGGAAAAATCCAAAAAAATTGTTACAAAAAAAAACCACTCCAGCACATTAAAATTCACTTATACCAGAACAGGGCTGTTATTTCTGTGGTGAAAATATTAAGTAATTCCAGGAAAAGAACAATCAGTTTAGATTTTCTAATTTATATCTATTGGTGCAGGTGTTTGTTTGTTTAAGTAGCTTATTTTAAAAGTAGGTTATTAAATCCCGCACATAGCTGTTCATAACATCACTTTCATTCAACATTTTTGATTTCACTTATGATGCAGATTTAAATTCAGGCCATTACTTAAGTACTGCAAAAGTTTCAATTAACTTTGTCCAGACAGTTTTGTGACATAATCTGACTGAACAGACATACAGACAGATAATTTTCTGAGCCTGGTTTTGAGTTCTCCAATGTATGAAACGTAAAGATGTCATTGAAAGAGCGAGTTCTGACCAATGTACTGACAAAACCTTTCTTTTATTTATATAGAAGCATATGTTCACAAATGCCCAGGATGAGCTTGTGTCTCTCTGATTGTCAGCACAGACAGTAATGCCATCTCTCCATCTCTCCCTCTCTCCATCTCTCCCACCCTCCACCCAGGTAACATGGCCAAAAATCTTGCTCTCCTGTAATCCCAGACTTGCAGTCTTTCCAAGATTTTCCAAAGGAAATTGAGCATGCAGCCTTTATCTGAAAGCAGTGACATTGACATAATAGCAGGTGTTGTTGTGATATAAGTAAATTTTTTATGCATCTGCTGCAGTCAAAAACAAATACTAATGAAAGTCTGTAAGAGAGCTAAGGCGAATTTTAAAGTCGTTACTATACATATACAAGGTTGAATAATAGGTCAGGTCATAACAAATTATAGGACAAGAAACACACACACACACACACACACACACACACACACACACACCACCACCACCAGGCTCTCTAGCTCTGGAAGCAATTGAAAAAAATTAAATAAAAAAGAAAATGGAGCAGAAAAAGGCATAAATTAGGTCATTTCTTAAGAAGAAAATAAACAGCAGAAGAGAGGGGAGTACTAGTCAGGGTCAGAGTTCAACCGTGAGGAATGTGTGATTGTGTGACTCTGTGTGTGTGTGTGTGAGAGAGAAAAAGAGAAAGAGAGAAATAATGCTATAGCTGTTTACTAAAATGCCACATGTCTAATCCAGGAAGTCTGGTTTCAGCCCCGTTCTCACCAGCTGAGCATGAGAACCGAGTTTACACACAGAATGCACTGCATCTGGCGTATCTCCACTGCCAACAGCGCTCTAAGCCATAAGCGACTTTTTCCCCTGGATCAGCTGTGTCTGGACAATCCTTCTTTCCCTCCATGGTTTTGAGAAATTTCTGAAGTCCTTATATAATGGCATTTGTCACATCTGTAACAGAAGCATGTATGTATTTTGTTTTTATATGAAGTGTGTGTGCACACCATATGGCAGATGCCACATTTGAGGAGTCTGAGGTACAGTACAAAAAAAAGACCCCTGTGTGAACTGTAATGAATTATATAGATTTTCTTCTCAAAACAGTGTGGAGTCAGTGTTACAGATTTAACCAGCGAATATGTCTGTGTCTCGCAAACTTGTTTAAACCTAAGAGGTGCTGCTGTTTCCTGCTCCTGCTCCGAGCGGATGTTGATTTGATTTCAAATTTGATGTGTTTTCTTGGTCTTTTATGTCAGAGGTCAGGAAATACTAGATAAATAAACAGAGAATGCGGCATAAGCTGTGTGTGTGCAGTTTGCAGCTGTTACTAGGCTTTATACTGCATTAAAAGGCTTTGTGTGTTAGATGAAGTGTACTGAGGGATACGTGATGTGCTGTGACTGAGGACCACGAGAAAGGAGACACATGGGTGTCCAAAAGATATTCTTTTTAATATACTCTAAGGCACCCTGGTCAGCTCAGGTGGTCAGTTCTGCACATGCTTTTGTCCGCCATGCACACAGAGAGAGGAACAGCGGAAACCCGGAGAGTTTACCTTTCATCATCTTTCCGTCCATTCCTCTGACACGCTGTCTGCCTTTTCTTCCGCCACTCAGTCTTTGTCTCTGCTCTCACCAAGTGATCCCTCTCACTGTCCTCCCCCTGTTTACTCTGTGACTGATACACACACTGATCCTATTAAACCGAGCTTTTGTTGCGTCCGGCCTTGATGTTATCACCAACTATATAATGTTTGTATCTGGTCAGTGTGTGCATACAGTACAGTGTGTTTAGGTTGTAAGGCTATGGTGAGTGAGTCAGTGTGTGCCTGCACGTGTGTGTATGTGTGTGTGTATTTGGAGATGACACACAAGGGCTGCATTAGCAGGATGTGCTTTTCCGGCACATCATCATGATGCAGACTGTCATCGGTTTTATTCATCTCAGTGCTGGATGTAATGATGAAGTAACAGTCATCATCTCTTCAAATTAGTGTTTGCATGTGTGTAAAAGAGAGAGAAAGAGAGAGAGAGAGACTTTTTGGTTTCATTAACACTGATATCATAGTATTTAGTGCAAGATAATATGTTATTTTGTTAAAATGTACTCTACCTCTGTTGAAATACTTCATTCAGACACACTCACACACACACACACACACACACGCGCGCCTTGTGTAGAGCAGAATCAAAAGAAATGTGTGAGGCTTCTTTGCTCTTACTGAACAGTGACTCAGCAGTTGCATGCTGCCTTGAGCAACACACACTCTGACGCTCTTAAATGACTGATTTTATCAGTTTTAAAAGGAAAAAGTCCATGTCCTTACTTTAAGGGCTGCTTTAAAGGCACAGTGCTGACGGTGCGCATTTATTAAATACAAAACTTTAACTTGCACTTTGAGTTCAGATAAGGAGTCCTCAGTGCTATTTTCCTAGCGCCCAGTGTTACTTTTCCCCTGTCTGATGTGCAATACGAGGGGTGTTCAAGTCAACCTGTCGTGAATGAAAGCGTGAAACCAATTGCCATTTAAAGATGACTTCAAGCACGGTACGGTAATGGAACTCTTAGTTGCAGTAAACTTGACTAGAAGTTGTTGC
The DNA here is from genome assembly GCA_030014305.1 of Clarias laeviceps. Classification (NCBI taxonomy): domain Eukaryota; kingdom Metazoa; phylum Chordata; class Actinopteri; order Siluriformes; family Clariidae; genus Clarias; species Clarias laeviceps. Next base: position 27,734,733 of record JAQMYJ010000012.1, on the reverse strand, counting down.
CACATCCCCAGTACAGTCCTGACCTCGCTCCAAGACATTTCCACATGATTGGGACATCAAAGGAGTTCCTGGGAGGCCAGCAGGCAGGCAGTCTGATCATGGCTCCGGCATACTGAGACAACTTTCTACCTTGATGGTATCCAAGCACTAGTGAAACACTGGGATAAGTGCATTAGTGTATCAGAAGATTATATAGAGAAATAAATTATGATTCTGCGCAATCATAATTCCCAGTTCCCTCTTGAAAACCTCTCATAGATGCACACATTTTCCATACCTGTGTTTAACACAGTGGAGTTAATGTTAAAATATTTAGTACGTAACATCTGAACTCTTTAAATAAACTGTGTACAAATTTCAGGACTTTCTAACTGTTTGTGCTTGAGGGAATTATCATCCTGGGGCTTTCCTACACTGTAAACCCGAATAAGTTTTTCAGTTTGTTGTACTCATTCAAATCAAATAAATTCTTGTTGGTCTTTTGGCTGCTTCCAGCAATGGGTCGCTACAGCAGACAATCCAGTCCGCAGACAAGCTTGGCACAGGTTTTATGCCATGTGCCCTTCCTGACACAACCCTCCCAATTTATCTGGGACAGGCACATCGAACCCGGGCCTTTTGCATGGCAGGTGAAACACCTACCACTGAGCCACCAGTGCCTTATTGGTCTGATGATGTCAGACACATAATCGCTAATCTGAAAGATTTTAAGTTGGTGGAACTTTTAAGGTGACAGTTACTGTTACTTAAGTACTTACAGATACTTAAACTATCAAATTTGTTCAGCTAACTTGAAAAGTGTAATTTCTACAAACTCATAAATACCAAAAGGTTCTAAATACTCATCAAGGTCTATTAATTTGAACTAATTGTAATTATTTAAGTTAACAGTGCTCAATATGTTTAATTACTTTGAGCATTAGGGTTTACAGTGTATTACATTAGTAGCCCAAGTGAATTTGTTAATTAAGACCTTGTAAGCCTATAGAATTGACTCGACTCGGCACTCCGTGGTCAACAAGAGCATGTGACTTGTATTGAATTGCGTTTTTCTCTTTGTCTTAATTTGGAAAGTGATAGACAAATGTCTTTCCTAAAACCATTCTATTTCTGAGACTCATCCTTAGTCGCGTGTAAAATCTCGCTGTAGACTCGTGCCTTCTAAACACTCCTGCCTTAATTGTCTGGAATTTCCTCGTTCTTCGTGCAGACTCTTATTCAAAATAATGACAAACACTACTGATTGCCTTTACACACACACACACACACACACACACACACACACACACACACACACACACTCCTTACTTTCACTACACCCCTGTTCTGTAATGATTTATAATCCTGCTCTCCACTGTCACCCAGGAGAGCAGAATGTCTCTTTTCAGTCTGGTTCTTTCTCTATGTTGATATAAATCTACATCTCTATTGTTAAAAAGTCTAGACACATAATCTGAGGTTTAATGGAATGGAGGTTTGCTGATGCTTTGCTGTGGTTATGACAGTAACTGTGGGTGTAACAGTTATTCAAAAGCGTCTAGATACAGCACAGTGTTTAACCCCACTGATTTACTTGATAGTGTTTGAAGACCAAGCCAACAAGTGTATTATTCGCTCATACACTCATTGTCTATACCACTTTTTTCTAAGTCTATACCAGGAGGTGTGAGGCGGAGTACACCCTGCCAATCCATTGCAGGGCACACACACACACACACACACACACACACACTACAGGAAGTTTGGGAACGGCAGTTAGCCTAATCTGCATATATTTGGACTGTGGCAGGAAACTGGTACCTGGAGGAAACCCACCAAGCACACAGACCCTGAGGTGGGAATTGAACCTGGACCCTGGAGGTGTAAGGCAACCCTGCTAACCACTACGCCACTGTGCTGCAATAAATGTATTATTATTATTTAATTTGAATATAAACCTTATTTGTTATAAGGGTGTGGTTGATGATTTGATTGACAGTTTTGGGTTGTACTCTAAAAGAGCATCATGCAGTGATCTAACAGACCCTGAGCAGGGAGTTCTATGCAGTTTTTCCAGGATGTTCCTCATGCAGCTAGCTCACTGCAGTGATATTATAACTAGCAGAACAAAATGAATGAAAAGAGATGGTGCAAACCAAAGTAGCGACACCAATTAAAACTCAGAAGAATGTATTATTGACTGTAGCTTTCCCTCAATGGGAAAGTTTTAAGTCTACACTCTGGGTATTAATTCAACCCTGAGGCTTTGCTGGGTTGGACGGAGGCAGTCTTCGCCGTCTTCCTAGGATCGTGGCCTTTGCCATGAAGGCCAAACCGAAATGAGCCTGGTCTACGGAGGACTTCCTATTTGCATCACAAGCTGTTTCCGCCCTGACCGTCACGTCATGAAGCACCACTACTGTTGCCTAGCAACCTTCACAGCTGCAGCTGGACATGTTTTGGAGAAAGGTTTTGAGATTGAGATGCTGCAATTACGGTGCCACTGCTTTCAATATTTAAAAGTATTTTTAAATATTCAATTTGAAATGGAGCATTTACATTTGAAGGTGCACTCCTGGGGTCCTGCGTCATCGTCTTTTCCCCTGGCATGCAAAGAATCTTGGTATCGGTTGGGCCGGGATGAATCCACTGCTGGATCCTTTGTTGTTAGGAGAGAGAAGGCCCCGTGGTGGGATGCATGTGGTGACTGGGGACGGTACTTACTTTACCATGAAGACGGTCCCTGCCTTGGCTGATGCAGACAGCTGTTCTCTGAGGATCATTGTTAAAACTGCTATATAAATACAATTGAATTGAACTGAATTGGAAGAAGGCTGCATCTGTCAGCTGAATTTGAAAGAGCCTTGAAACGGGACAACCTTATGTAGTTTTCGATGGATGAGGCCCCCGAATTGAGACAGCTTGTATGATCTTAAATAACATTCGCATGGTAAGGTTAGTCATTCTGGTTGTTTGACTGAACTCCAGTGACAGAATGAGAGTAGCATGAAGTTTTCACTTCTCTATTCAGAAATGTCTAGCCAACATTTAACTATAGATCCTTGAGCAAATTAAACAGCTAAATTTTTTTCCCCATAATAATTACTGTACTTAATAACATGCACTTACTACTGTGGGATGGTGCAGCATTTTACTGTAATTTCCACACTGTGGGCTGTGCAGGCATGAAGTGGGGCGTGTCCACAAGCAGTGTGAAAAACCCAGACCCACTGTTCCACCTGTCGCACATACTTCACATGCTCTGGCTCCAGGGTCTCCACTGTGCAGACTGTACCTCTAGTTTTTGTGATATTAGATGGCAGCATTTAAATTGGACCAAATAGAGGCTTCACAACCACAAAAACAGCCTGATCGACAATAGCAGGTAAAATAATCACAGATTCTAGACATAAGCATGAGACCGACATAAATGATTACAAACCATATGGCAAAGAGATTTGACCATGACATGAATTTGAGGTGCTCATATTCTCAGGGTCTATTAGTCTGGACTGCAGAATGAGGGGAAGAGAAAGCATGAGGAGAAGCAGTAAGCGTGCTCAGAAAAAGAGTGTGATGAAGACAAAGAAGGGCTGAATCTCGCTTGTCCACTTGTCCTGTCTTTTTGACTCAAGGATTTTACAGGACAGTGCAGATACTGAGCTGCTGACAAAGCAAACCTGTGCTCTGATCCCTGAAATTAGGCCACAGCAGGGTGTGTGTGTGTGTGTGTGTGTGTGTGTGTGTGTGTGTGTGTGTGTGTGTGAGAGAGAGAGAGAAAGCAGGGTGTTTCTAGTGCTGATTTCTATGCTTCTACAAGATCACACAAACATCTCACACAAACAAACACACACATACTGTATGCACGCACACACACACAGACACGCACACACACACACCAGTCTCAGTTTTATTAGCAAATATATTATTAAAGAGTTTAATTATACAGAAATGTAATTCTATTGCTCCTACTCCTCAGAGCTGTTATGTGTATATACAGTGCCATGGAAAAAGTATTTGCCCCTACTTGGTTTATTTATTATTTATTTTTTGCATATTTGTCACACTTTATAAAAAAAATTATATTACACAATGATAACCCGTGTAAATACAAAATGCAGTTTTCCAGTGATTTCTGGAGAGCTGAGTTGAATCGAATTCGTTGAATCATTTGACGTGTATAAGCCTGGAAAGGGTCATTTCAGAGGATTTTAGTCTCCAGTGAACCACAGTGAGAGCCATTATCCACAAATGGAGAAAACTTGAACAGTGGTGAACTTTCCCAGGAGTGGCCGGCCTGCAAAATTACTCCAAGAGAACATCGACAACTCATCCAGGAGCTCATAAAAGAGTTATGTTTTATGAGGGGGGGCAAACACTTTTTCACACCACGGTATATAAGTGGTGGATCTCTGCACAGCCTGCCCCATGGATGAGTCGCCACTAATAGTCTACCAGCCTCAATTTTGTGCGTGTGGTGCATGTGTGTGTGTGTGGTGATGCATGTATGTCTGTGTGGTTTGGTGTGTGGTGCATATGTGTGTGTATGTGTGCGCGGTGGTGTGTGTGTGTGTGTGTGTGTGTGTGTGTGTGTGCGGTGGTGGTGCGTGTTTGTGTATGGTGTGTGTGTATGGGCATGACTGTGAAGTAAGGCACTCAGCAGTTTTTTATTACGTTGAATTCAGTTTTATTTATATAGTGCATTTAACAATGTTCACTGTCGCAAAGCAGAATTACAGTATCAAAAGAAAATTAGGGAAATGTGTTTGAAATATGTGAGAAAATAGGTTTAAATCAAAATGATCAGATTAAGAGCAAGTCTAGTGTGATGTGGCAAAGAAAAATCCCGTGAGATGGCAATAGAAAAAACCTTTAGAGGAACCAGACTCAACAGGGGACCCATCCATATCATTGGGTGATAACAGATCACTTTTTTTGTTGCTTTTCTTCGTTTATCTTACTCTCTCATTGTCATTCAGTTGTTGCATATGTGTGTACAGTATGTGTGTGTGTGTGTGTGTGAGAGAGAGAGAGAGAGAGAGAGAGACTCAGCAGCTTAAACAGACGGTCTGTTGAGTGTCCAGTCAAGCTCATGCTGAAAAAGAAGCGACAGTGAGAGAGAAAAGAACAGCAATGTGGGATTTTTCAATCAGCCAGTAGTGAACTATTTTGAAATAATCTTATATTTAGTTTATTGCAATTATATAATAGGAAATACTAGATTATTTTTATTTGTTTTTGCAGTGTGAGTGATGTTTCTAATGATGTGTGTTCATAAAGTGAGTGTTACTGTAATAAGGAATTCTGTAATAACCTTAAAAAATGTGTGATAATCTCCAAGCATCTTATATACAGATAATGAGCTGATAAATATCTACATCTGGGTGTTCTGAATCACATTTACAAATTGAATCATAACACCCAAATGTATTCAAGTCAAACCAGGACTTTTGATTGTGCAGAATAATAGTACACAGTCATAAGAATCTTATTGCTCTAAATAATCCCCTGCCAATCCATTTATCCCAGTTTTTCACTAGTGCTTGGATACTATTAAGGTAGAAAGTTTTCTCATGAAACATGAGCCATGATCAGGCTGCATGTTTCACGTCTGAAATGCTGGCCTCCCAAGGACTCCTTTGATGGCATAAACATGTGGAGAAAGTTCAGGACTCTGTATGGGATATAGTAATAACTCCCAGCTGAGTTCCTGTGCGGTGCAAGGGGTGGTGGTGAATGGTAATGTGTACAATTCCCACAGACACGTGTTTCTTCTGCAAGTGAAGGTGACAAGTCATCCATCGATTTTCAAGGATCAGGCATTCCACTCACTGAATGTTCATGGGAACGAGTGCATTGGGCTTCGAGCCACCTCGGCCGGAATCATCATTCATGTCTGTACGGCCTTCTTTACAACGTTTGCAGCAGTCAAATTTTTAATTGTAGCTAAGAGTCTCATCACTGTACTGTGCCTGAAATCAGTTGATTTTGAAAATTTCGTACAAGTCCCAGTTTGACTTGAACACTCTTTGGACATTGCCTGTAGTTTATCACATGGTCTCGACCTACAGAATGGTGATCATTATCATTATAATTAATATGGGCATAATTAGGAAAAAAGTAATATAACTTCTATTTATCTTTCCTTCATCTATGCTGCTTATCATACTGTATGTAGGGTATCACTGGGCCTGGAGCCTATTCCAGGGAATGTACATGAGGACAGGAGGGGTACACCCTGGATGGGGCGCTCACCCATGACAGGCGCAAGCACACACAATGTCGCACACCCATTCATACACCACGGGAAATTTGAAAACACCAGTCCACCTATACAACATGTCTTTAGAGTCAAACACCTATACAACATGTCTTTAGAGTCAAACACCTATACAACATGTCTTTAGAGGAAACTGGATGATCTGGAGGAAACCCAGCAAGCACAGGGAGAACTCTGAAGAACTGTTCTGAAGAGTGTGTGTCGGTGTGTTTAACCTCGCTGCACAAATCCCTAAACATTTTACACTTCGATTTTGACTTCAAATCCTGCCTGACCTGAGGAATGCTGTGGCTCTGACAATATTCCAGATGAACAATGAACAAATATTCCAACCAAGTGAACATGGTGTAAAATGTATACCAGATGGGAAGTGTTCAGTAACTGTATATTTATTAGCTAAGTGCTAGCTCAGAGCATGCTCTTATCTTTTAGGGACTCGGATGCTAATGCTAGTCATATATTGTTCAAAATGTTGGCAGAGATTGTGAAGCGATGGGCACAATATTAACCTAGAGTATATCAGAAATCATGAAAACGAGCTCTCTCAGAGGGGACAAAATATTTGTATTTTTATTGTTCCATTGAATTGAGTGTGGTTTGTGGATATTATTATGCACTAGCGTTAGTACCCGTCATTGACATGAAAAGAGTGTATAGAAATAGTTAAAAGGTTAAAGCTAAAAATAAGCTGATCAGCATCTATATATAACTGCTCATAACTTCCTTTATACTCAACATTTTGATTAAATTTATGACGTAAGGTTCAGTTTTTAAGGTGCATGTACCACTTTTGGAGCAAGCTATGATGAGGTGTAGTGTGTGTGTGTGTGTGCGTGTGTGTGTATTGAGGATTTTGGTGGCTTGTGGGTTCATTACAGTCATTTCTGTGTGTTTCATACATTATACTGTATGTATACATGGTAAACTATCGTGCTGATTGGCACTGTTGGGTGACGGGTATAGCCTTGCCCACCTCGAGGCAAAAGCATCGAATGAGTAAAAAAAAATGCTAGATGCTGTAACATAATCTAGCACTTACCGTAACTCCTAATAACTTACCTTCTACTTAACATTATGTTTTAATTTATGGTCGCATATTTAACTTCTGGCAAATACTGAAGGACTGGTAAAGTTTCATTAAATTCTGTTCAGACAGTTGTGGGTGATGCTGTGAAATATCTTGCCTGTTCTACGTACAGAAGTAGAGACATACAGACAGAAATTTTTCTGAGACTGGTTTCGGGTCAATGTACTGTATAGTATGAAACTTAAAGTTATTGAAAGATTCATATAGAATCTTTTCTTTAGAATCAAGGATTCTGACCAATGTACAGACAAAATCTTTTTTATTTATATAGATTATTACACCAAATTAAATCAACATTTAAGTTTTCATTCAGCTTTAAAGAAGGATAAAAGAAACACCTCTCTTTTGCCGTGCACTCAGGTTTATTCCTCTATCTCTATCTATCTAGAGTCTCTCTCGATTCGCCGTAATATTTACTCAAGATAAATGAATGACTTTATAAATCCTTAAGCCACAGATTTTTATTTATTTATTTGTTTTTGTGACTGTGTATGTGTTTGGTGGGTAAATGTGAGCTGCATGGGTTAACAGATTAGGAGAAATCTGTTCTTTGTTTTTAAGCACTCACTCAGCACCACCAACTGTCTCTGCCACAGAGAATTGTGTGTGTGGTGTGTCAGCCTCTTCCTGATAATCACACACTGCTGCACAAGGCCTCGATTGCCCTCCCCATCAAAGCCATAATTAACTGAATGTGTGTGGATGCATGTGCTCAGGCAAATGTGTGTCATTCCTTTTTAGATACACTGAGCTCCGTAAAAGTGCTGTATATTTTCCCACTGCCAACTTTCCAGCCGACGTTTATACTTACCTGAAGCAATAATATCTGCAGAAATCATATCCGAGTGTGAGGGCGTATTATCGGCTTAGGACGCCTGATGCCATTTTAAGGGATTGCAGATAGACTTCAACAATGTGACATATGTAGCTTGTAGAAAATAAAACAGCATTTTGTATACCTGGCAGAGGCTGAAGTACTTTACTTGAGTAGTTTTATTAGTGGACTAGAATAAGTACTTGTCATTGATGGTAAAAGAGTTTGTAGAAATAGTTAAAAGGTAAAAGCTATACATTAAAGCTGATCAGCTTATTTTGTCAGTGTTATTATTATATCAGGTTGAAGCCCACGTACACGTCTGCTTGTCTTTCTGTACAGCAGAACTCTCTTGTTAATACAAAGAGATAAAAATTAGTAAGGTGGAGTGTCTTATGACTTGTTTTATGCTAAGTTGTACGTCTTTCATCGTCAACCAAATACACTCCCTGTTCTCACAGATGAGAAATCGAAAAGGTAGATCAGATAAAGATTAAGTTTTGTCTTAAAATGACTCACGTGTGTTAAAATTCACTTATTCCAATTCAGCGCTGTTATTTCAGTGGTGAAAATATTCAGTTTAGATTTTCTAATTCACATCTACTGGTGCAGATGTTTGTTTACATTAAGCAAGTAGCTTATTAACATTGGCTATTAGGAGTTTTATTAAATTCAGTCCAGCCAGTTTTGCGTGATACTGTGACAAAATCTGTCTGGACGCGTCATATATACATTCATACTTTTACTCCACTAAATCTTACCACAAATATTTGTTATTTCTACTTTACTACATTTCTGCAAGGCATCACACTACATAACCAGAGGGGTGTGTAGCATTTAAAGTGGTAATATTGCCCTCTGTTGACTACTATGCATAATTGCCTGATTCAACTTCCCTCCATGAAATGCTTAATCATGTAGCAGGTGTTTGAAACAGCACATCCACAATCAGGAAGCAGAGCGACAGAGACTTTTACAGATTTAAAGGCTACTGGGCCTAGGGGTTCTTTATTAGTACTCAATCTCACGATTTGTGTATTTGCTATTAGGTCTCCGTCAGCTTACAAGAATTCAGTAATTCTCTTCACTGCTGTTCAGCACAGAGCACATGCACATGATGTGTGGTTTGTATAATTGTATTTTACTTTAATAATGAGTACGGTTAACGCTAATATCTTCTTATGTTTATGTCTAGGTTAATGTTTTTTACACAGTTTGGGCAGACACAGCTCAACATTAGAAAAAAGTTAATTTAAGGTCTCCAAAAAGTGTGCAGCTGATAAACAAATTAAATGATGCATTCTGACATGCCTGAATTTCCTTTTTGTTCAACAACTGCAATCAAGTGTTTGTGCAATGAGTCTGTTACATTGCTGTGGAGGAATTTTGGCCCACTCATCTTTGCAGAATGGTTGTAATTCAGCCACATTGGAGGGTTTTCAAGCATGAACCACCTTTTTAAGGTCATGCTACAGCAACTCTATTGGATTCAGGTCAGGACTTTGACTAGGCCACTCCAAAGTCTTCATTTTGTTTTTCTTCAGCCATTCAGAAGTGGTCTTGCTGGTGTGCTTTGGATCATTGTCCTGCTGCAGAACCCACGTGCGATCGCACACACAAACTTTTTTTCCAGAAAGTTTAACGTTTGTCTCGTCAGTCCACAGAGTATTTTCCCAAAAAGTCTTGGGGATCATCAAGATGTTTTCTGGCAAAACTGAAACGAGCCTTTATGTTCTTTTTGCTAAGCAGTGGTTTAGTCATGAACACTCACAGGCAAGTGAGGCCTGCAGTTCTTTGGATGTTGTTATGGGGTCTTTTGTGACCTCTTGGATGAGTTGTCCCTGCGCTCTTGGGGTAATTTTGGTCAGCCGGCCACTCCTGGTAATGTTTTCCACTGTTCCATGTTTTTGCCATTTGTAGATAATGGCTCTCACTGTGGTTCGCTGCAGTCCCAAAGCTTTAGAAATAGCTTCATCTGAAACATTAAAGTGTAACAAACATGCAAAACATGCAAATCTTTTATTATGAGGAGTGTTCAAGTCAACAGAACACATTTGTGAGGGTAATCATTATTTTAATTTCTATATAATTCCCATAATTCCCTGCCACATTATTGCACCCGTTGTGTACTAGTTGTCATATGTAGACAGAAAAGTTCTGGCTTCATAATCCCTAACTCAATCAATTCAAATGTTACATTTCTGAAATATTTATTTAAATATTACTGCTTATGGTTATTATGATATAATTAATGGCTTTATTTAAAAAGTATTTACATACTGAGTTAAGGTTCAGTACACCAATTAATATGTTAATGATAAAAATAACTATTCTCCTGATTTAGTCCAGACAGATATTGCTGTGTCTGTATGGGTGTGATAACGCACTCTGTGTACATAATACAACAGTATTCAATCTAATAATTATGTAGTCACAGCTCATTGTTTTTTTCTTCTCTTAAATGTCTGGCACTATTATAAAGGAGGTTTGATCTGACTGCTCTGCAGATTGGCAGGCTGATAATACGCCCCTCTATTGTCTGTTTCTGTCTGCTGAATCAAAAAAGATAGTGAGATGAACATTTCTGCAAAATGTCAATTAGTGAAGTAGCTGTTTTGTCTCTTTGTCTGTTTTGTGAAGTGCGTTTTGTTAGAAAATCAGCATGTGTGAGACTAGTAATAACCTGGATGAAGATGTGCACAGGTCTAATTTACCAGAATTTTTAACTTTAATCCTTCAAACCAACAAACAAACTGTGTCCTTCCCTGTGAAATACTGACAGCAAACTGATCACATTGTCATTGTGACTGTAATCTTACATGTGCAGCCTTTCAAAGCCCCCTGCTATGTCACGTTTCTTCTCTTCCCAACTGGCTTCTTACCGAGAAATCAAAGAAGTAGATCCAAGCTCCACCATAGAAAAAGATTGTAATCATCAAATCTGCTGCTCAGCCCCACAGAGAGGTGAGAACAAGTGTGTTGGGAACACAGAGAAAAGGAAACAGCAGCAGGAATGGCTGCGATTCAGGAGCTGTGAGTGACGATGCAACGGTGCAGTGAAAAGCAGAGCTTTGTAGAAATCTGTACAACTGCCTCTCGGGTTGAGACGGGTTCAGATCTGATCTACTTCAAGTGCCTTATATTTTCATTCCGTTCTCTATGCGAACGCCTGCCTTGAAAGTTTGCCGTCTAATCGCAGAACACATCATCACAGCAGCAAGCCAGAGACAACTAAAGCTTGATCTTGCAGTTTGGACAAGTGATGGATACAAAGCCAGACACATTTTGTGGTTAAAGAGGTGAACCAGTTTAACATAAAGAAACAATTATATGCAATAACACAACAATCTGTTACCTTCTATACGAGCATAATGGCTCTGTGTAAGCTTTGATGGACCTGACAGCACTGTTACTGGGGTGGTGTTCAACTTCTCCCGTTCATTCAACACCATCTGACCCTACTGCAGCACAAGAGATGCAGATGTACACTGATGTTCTTCTAGTGACTACCTGACTGGACGACCACGATATGTCTTAAAGGATTTGTATGTCACAATATATTGGGGTTGAAATAAAAAGGCAAAGTGCAAATATTAAGCTTTAATTTTAGGGACTCAAAAATAATTAAGATACCTAATAATTATAAATTAAATTGTCATTTTTAATACAAGGGTTGTTAAAAAAAACTGTGTGATAAAAAGAAAAACTGTGTGATATTTGTAAATGACCCAAGTATGCACCTTTCTATTGACCCTATACACATGGGACTTTAGCTATTATTTCAAGAGCTGCAAAAATATGGCAGTAACTGCCAGAGAAGTTCCTGTAACATGCAATTGGTGCAGTGGGCAGTATGAGGTCATACACTGTCCTGCAAAAACAGAATGCTTCTGGTGATAAACCAGGACTTTTTTCCATTAAAGGAAAGGGCCATTAAAGGAGTTCCTGGGAGGCCAGAGTTTCGGACATGAAGCAGGCAATCCGATCATGGCTCGGGTGTATAGAGAAAACTTGCCTTGATGGTATCCAAGCATTGGTAGTGACACGCTGGGATAAGTGCATTAGTGTAGCAGGGGATTACAGAAAGAAATAAAGGAGGTTTTTACTCTCATAACTGTAATGTTATTTTGTACAATCATTTTGTATTTTGTACACAGCTTGACTTGAACAACCCTTGTATTAAAAATGACAATTTAATTTATGATTATTAGGTAGCTTAATTACTTTTGAGTCCCTGAAATTAAAGCTGAATATTTGCACTTTGCCTTTTTATTTCAACCCTAATATATTGTGACATACTTTATTAACATCCAAATATTTATGGACCTGACCGTGCTGTACAGTATACAGTATAGAGAGCCAACATTTTACCAGAGTTCTTCTGTTGAAGCCTATGTGATAGTTATTTAACTGTGGAGCCTGTTCTACGAGTACATGTAGCATGTGGAATATAATGCTAACACTTTCAGAAAGTGACACGATCATCTGTACCAGCGTATTTTAAAAGCTAATATAAACCAATATTAATTACATTAAACCTGCATAAAACCTGCCTAGAGTCTGGATTAGGAAAATGGTTATCTTTATCTTCTTGATATTCCTCCTTGTATTATGCCTGAGTCGAGGAATGGGTAACATGCTCTAAGAGCAAAGACTGCTTGGGGCCCCAACGTCCTTATAATTGCCTCTGTATGTTATCTTTTGCATGTGTATGAATGTGGGAAAGGAAGACTTGTACATCAGTAAAGAATTAAGGGCTGGGTTTGTTCACAAGCTGCTGTGGAATCTCAACTGTGTCTCCTTCAATCAGCCCCTATTCCTAGCCGTTGATAAACATATAACATGTGTACACGGTAAACTATTGTGTTGATTGGCTTTGTTGAGGTCCACGTATAGCCTATCATAGGGAAAAAGCGATAGATGCTGTGACCTAATATGGAACAAAACAGTGCATAACTTCCCTTCTACTCAACATTATGAGTTCATTCATGGTACAGGTTTAACATCAGGCAAATACAGAAATACTGTACTGCCAAAGTTTCATTAAATTCTGTTCAGCCAGTTTTGTGTGATGGACAGACAAACAGATATAGACATACGGGCAGAAAATGTTCAGAGACTGGTTTCGGGTCCTCCAATGTATAAAACATAAAGATATTGAAAGAGCAAATTCTGATCAATGTACAGACATAAGCTTTCTTTTATTTATATAGATCCTCCTTGTCCATTATTCTGTGTCTTTCTGCACTGCGCCACTTATACCAGCAGCAAAACAAAAGAACCCCAAACCCCACGGCTAATCTAGGTTACTGTGTGATTTTGGAGATTTTTTTTTTCAGAAGAGTTACATTTATAAAACAGCTAGTATCCGTGAATTGTTTTAGTGTGTGTGAGACAGAAGCATGGGTTCCTATCATTCTGAAACAGAAAAAAAGACCAGTTGCAGAAATCACTGAAATCCTAAGACTGCCATGACCTTTTGACCTTCGCTGTAGATATCATAACTCAATTTTTTAGGAATAAACCAAGCAAGGGGAAAAAAGCATTATTCCCTTTGGGGTTGGTGATTCTGCTGTATATAAATCTTTTTTTCATGTTGTATTATTTTTGGTCAGAGCCCTGGTCATGGCCTGACTTGGCCTGTGGTTTATATGGATAGTTTGTTTTTGTTTTTGTAAAATGTTTGACTAGATCTCTTTTACAGCATCCAGTTTACAGTCAGATTGATGATTAACTGTATGATTAACGGATATCAATAATTGTTTTATTTCGAAATTGAGCGATGCTTCATTACACTCGGCAGTTCCTTTCTCACGCTTTTCTTATGCTGTTCATGTTTTTTTTTTTTTTTGTGGGAGAGTGACTCTGATGATGTTAATTAAAGCATGAGAAAACCCATCATGTTCAGTCAGCTGTGTGTGTGCATGCGTGCGTGTGTGTGTTTGTGCGTGTTTGTGTTTGTGTGTACATGTTTGTGTGTATGTGAGCATGTGTGTTTCTGTGTGTGCTCGCGCGTGTGTGTGTGTCTGTGAAAATGATTGCACCTGACCTCTTTGAACAAGAAACAGTCTTGTCAATAATTATGTCATTGGTTTTTCTGTCAAATTTTCACTCAATGCTTTTTAAATTCTCTGTGGTGTTTGTGCATTTGATTAGTGATTTGATTAGTGATTTGATTTGATTAATACTGATATCCTGCACAGACACTCTGCTCCCAATTGTTAGCTCGGAGATATTAGCAGTGTTTACAGAAGTCGCATGGAAGCATAAGCAGGCGTTAACAGAGCCATATATAGTCATAAGTCTGTGTGTGTGTGTGTGTGTGTGCCTTCACTGGGGACCCTCTCTCTTGTAAATATAGCTGTGGAGACACTCAAACATTGTTCACGCCTTATAAACAGTCATTATTGAACTTGTGCAACTTACCCATTTAACACAATCCACTCAGGTATTTGATTACACAGCTCCGACACCGTCCTCAAAAGCCTTCTTAAATCACTTTTAGCACCACTTTAGTGTGAGCCCTGAGTGTGTGGATGCATCTGCAGTGTCTGGTGTTTTTCCACATGGGATCACCTGGTACTGTATTTCTTCACTCTGCTCCTTCAGGGCATTTTAATGAAGATATAAGGAGAAGGAGATGGAGTTTTTTTTTTTTTTTTTTGTATTTCCATGCTCCATCCACTTCAACTCAGGAAGCGGCGAGTTGAACTTAACTAGCCTGTCATTTGAACCAGGTGTATTGGGAGCAGGAAAAAATGCGCAACGAGAGCTGTACTCCTTAACCCGGGTTGGGAACCTTTTGCTCTTGGGGAACATTTAACGCTTGTATCTTAACGCAGACAACAAATCATTTTTTTCCCTCTGAGTAAAGATTCCTCAGAGTGCTAGGATCATGAGTCATCTTGAAGGTGAAGTAAATCCAGACCTAATCAGTTTACATGGCTTCACTCAGAGGCATTACATTCTTCCTGTCAGTGTTTTCTCACCTCTGAAGGCACTGAAGGTATTAAAAGCAGTTGCCTGGAGGGCAGAAGCTGTTGTGTGGCTCTGTTTTGGGGTGTTTTTTTTGGGCGTAAGTGCAGTTCCTCTGCATGGCCCTTGTTTAAGCTAAATATGAACCATTGTTGGACAGATTTCACAAACAGAGCAATGTTATAACACTAAACAACATACTCTTTAAAGTTCTATATTTGAGCAGTTATGTAGAGACACTCAGCCTCAGGCATCCACAACTCAGAGCTGAGGAATGTTGTTAAAATATACAAAATTATTTTCACCTTGTCGCCATCATTATTGCTTGGCGCTTCGTAGCAGTACCAGCTATATTGTCGCTGCTTTCATGTTTGCTTCTGGACATCCTGGGATGCACACTGCACGCATGTGACATGTACCGCGGCCATGTGATCTAACTTCCAAGATTGAACATACATGAACGCATGTTCATATATTCGAAAGTTCGTAACTTGAATGTTTGTATGTAGGGGACTTATGTTACTGTACTTATTCGTCAGAAATGCTGTATACTATGCAATCAATGAAAGTTTGCATGTAAGACTTCTGGGAAAATATGGAAGAGTACTTTTTTTTTTTTATCATTTATTTCCATGAAATTACTTAATACTCATTTAATAGTTTTCCATGAAGTTTGAGTCTTTGAATGGCTGAACTAGTGAAACACTGGGATAAGTGTAGTATTAGAGTAGCAGGGGATTATATAGAGAAATAAAGGGTAGTTTTTACTCCCATTCTGTGTTCTGTTATCCTGCACAATCAAAAGTTCCAGTTTGACTTGAACACGCCTTGCTGATGGTATGTTTAAGGATTTTAGAAAGAAAAGAGGGAAGTGATACGGATCATTAGTTGCTGATCCAGAGTGGGTTTTTGCTCAGGGTGGAAATAAGGCTTGCTCTCTTGAATGCATTAGGAACACATAATGTTCCATATGCAATGAAGCCACTGATGAAAGGAAATGATGGATGACATGGAATAATGCTGTGAAGTAACCCCCAGACCAAATCAGTTTACTTGACTTCACTCAGAGACATTACGCTCTTCCTGTCAGTCTCTTTCTCAAGTATCAAGCACTCTTGAATAACATCTCAGAGCTTAGCTATATGTGCAGACTGCAGATCTTTAGAAACGGCAGTCTACAGTAGGTCATCTTCCATAGCCTTGTCCTTAGGGGCTTGTAGCTATGTACACGGCCACACGTACACAGGTGTTTTTTCCTCTTTCATTCTTTAAAAAAAAACTTCGTCCACATGAAAAATGCAAAAACACCAACAGACAGTAATGTACAGTACAGTAACCCCAACCATAAAGCCATGTTGAGCAATCAATACAGGAAAAAAGTATATCACACTATGACCTCAAACACTGAGATATGCTGCACTTTCCGGACACTATAATGCTAAAACGCTGTCCGTGGAAAGGGAGTTTCTAAGTATCTTTACTTTCTTTTTTTCAGTGACCTAAAGCAGAGTTTGTCTGGATGAAAGGCCAAAATGCACAGAGAAAACACTATTTTAAAAAAATATTTGTGTACATATGGACTTAGTGTATTTTTCTCTACTTTGTACCTTTATAATTTATATCCTGCATTTCTGAATTGCAGAGTGGAATTGCAGGTGTGGATGTGTGTGTGGATGTGTGTGTGGATCTTTCAGAAGGAGACTGCATTCATCCACTAACAGCCGTATGAGAGACTCTGTGGTGTCAGTATGTCCCTGTGGCAGTGTTTATTTATTGATTGTGTGGTTAATTCCTGGTTTTAATTATCCTCCAGTGCGACTGAAAGGAAAAGGACATCAGTGTCGACGGCCAATCAACTCTAAGATTCCCACTCAGCTGGACCAGTCAGAGTGCAGTGTGGATTTAGTGCCTTTAGCCAGTAAGGCCAGTAAGGGGATTGACCTTGTTTAATGGCAGATCAGGAATTACAGTGCAGCTCTGACTTATGATGTGTGTAATAGAGTGGGATGCTTGGGGTGTAACTCTCATGTCCTTCTATCTGTATGTCTGTATTTTTGTTTCTGTTCTTCCTCAGTATTTGTCATTCTCATTCCTGTCATTTTCTTCCTCTCATCCTCTTTATTTCTCCTGAATGCTACTGCAAATGTATTTCCAAATGCTCATTGCAGTCAGATTTGTGTGTTTGAAGTTACTGTAAGTGCAATCATGTTCACACACACACACACACACAGACACACACACACACACACACACACACAGACACACACAGACACAAATTGGATGACTCATTCACAGTGAGCTGCAGCAGGGTTTTCCCTCTTATTGCCGCTGTTGCTCTCACTGTAAATTCTCTCTCTCTCTCTCTCTCTCTCTCTCTAACTCTCTCTCTATCTCTCTCTCTCTATCTCTCTCTCACTCTCACTCTATCTCTCTCTCTCTCTCTCTCTCTCTCTCTCTCTATCTCTCTCTCTCTATCTCTCTCTCACTCTCTCTCTAACTCTCTCTATCTCTCTCTTTCTCTCTCTCTCTCTCTCTCTCTCTATATATATATATATATATATATATATATATATATATATCTATCTCTCT
>JAQMYJ010000012.1:27687824-27712610 GCA_030014305.1 Clarias laeviceps | reverse complement strand
AGAAAACGAACGAATCACTCTCCGAGACGACTCGTTCTTCTGAGTCACGTTAAAGATTCGTTCAAAAAGAACGAATCGTTCATAAACGACCCATCACTAATACATACTGTGTCTGGTAGCTTCTTATACATGTTTGTCTCCATGCTTGTGTCTTACTTGTGCCTACACAGTTACACAGGATGTTTTCACTCTTGCATTTTGTTGGACTCTGTGCTGTTTGAGCAAAGAGTTTGCCACAATTGGTTAAGTGTGAACTTTTCTAACATTTGATGGCAGAACAGCCACATTTTATAGGTTTTCTTACACAGACCACATATACATGTTAGGCTGAGGTCAGGACTTTGTGAAAGTCGAAAGCATGATTTTAGCTTTATTTAATCACTTACCGTCTAGTTTTTGTGTCATTATTCTATTTAAACACCCTTTCCAACTTTACAGACCTCTTTAAACTTTGCCGTTGTAACTCTGGCTTACTCAAACTAGCAATGTGTGTAACCACAAAGAAGAGCACCAGCTACAATTAACCATAATCACTAACAGGAATTTAAAAGGTTCTGGGAGTGGTGGCTCAGGTGGCTAAGGCTCTAGGTTGCTGGTTTTGAGATCTGAGGATCCCAGTTCGAGCCCCAATGTGGGTGGGTTGCCACACCCTGTACTACCCAGCCACTGCATGCAGTGCCGGTCCCAAGCCTGGATAAAATGGGAGGGTTGAGATCGGATGGTTTGCTTTGGGGACCACTTGACTGGAGCTGCCGAAAGAAAGTAGAACCAGCACAAATTTAAAAGGCCATGTCACAAAAGTAAAATATATTACAGAACATTCCACACAAGCAAATTTCTAATGTAGTTTGCTGTATGTTCCCTGATCTGCCACAACATTCAAAAAATTTAGCCCAATGTTGTGTAGGACTGAGAAGACTCATAAAACCTGCATTTATGTATGTGTTTTTGATGAATAATTTTCTAACATTTCATCAAAGAAAAAGAAGAGTTACAGAAATAATAAAAAAAAAAGAACAGGAAAGAAAAAAGAACAGGATATGTAATAAGGGAGGAACTGAGGGCATTAAAACATGGTGTACAAGCCAGACAGACTTTAGAAACTCTAAGTGCAAGCCAAATCATGGTGCTTCTTGGAAGACCACACATTGTAAGAGCTGAAGAAAATCAGCTGGTCCATGGCAAAGCTAGCAGGAACAGCAGGGACTGAATTGTAATTGCTGGATGACAGTCTCTAGAACAGCTAGTGAATGGAACAATTATGAATCCATTATTAGGTGAAATGCATGCTTATGTAATCGCAAGACTCAAACAAGCTCTTCTATTCTTAACCCTTCCTTTGCCAACCACAAACCTTTTCTTATTCTTTAAGAAAATGTAGTTGGAGAGCACAGAGTCAGGAATCACTTCTTCTAGGACCTTTCAATTTATCCCTGAAGTATTTAATGGGGATTTGTGTTGATCCAGGTTTGATTTATGATTTCCTCTCTGTCTCTCTCTCTCTCTCTCTCTCTCTCTCTCTCTCTGTATCAGAGATGTTGTGCTGAAGCTGTTGCAGTTTGAAGCTTCCACTAATGTGCCTGACAATAAAGGATGTTTCCCTTTGCACCTGGCTGCCTGGAGGGGAGATGTAGACATTGTCCGAATCCTCATGCACCATGGCCCGTCCCACTGCAGAGTCAATGAACAGGTGTAGTCTCTCTCTCTCTCTCTCTCTCTCTCTCTATGCAGAAATTCCACCACACTGACTTACCCTTAAAGGTCCTTAAAAGTAAGCAAACAAACTGATGGAGAGTCACCATGAGTGTGTGCATGTGTGTGTGTGTGAGAGAGAGAGAGAGACTGATTCTCTGTGTAATAGACACACCATCTTTCCTGTTTTATATATGTTTATTAAAATATGACCCGAGGCAACACAAACACCCAAACACACACAAATAATTGGCAAATCTGAGGCACAATTATATTATATTATATTATATTATATTATATAGAATTTCATTACGGTAATGATGCCTCATTGTTATCTGTATATGACAATAAAAAAAAAAAAAAAAACTTGAAACTATATTATATTATATTATATTATATTGTATACTGTGCTCATTTTATGTCTTCTGTGGCATGTCACCTTTAAATCAACATTGCTCCTCGCTGGTCTTTTTATAGCACCATCATTTGCAACTAGTGATGCATCTGTGCTATAATTTTTTGACAGACTGAATTTTTGGATGCACTGATAACGAGTATAATACTGGACGCATCTCAGCTGGGTTTCTACCTGAGCTACTGGCAGAAGAAATCACTCAAATACAATTTATATCCCTTATTATGAGTACCTCAACTTTGTTTTGAGAGATTCATTTTTAAATGTTTAATAATTAATTAAATAAGCTTGTTATGAGTGCTAGCAGAATTCATCAATCTAAAACCATCGATAATCTAAAGTATCTCTCCTCTCCTATGAGGAACAGCAGGGACTGTTCCTCATAGTTACTATCTTACTACATATTACTATGGGCCAGTTTTAGACCTGTAGTTACACCTCTAGTTTTTTAATTAAATGCTTGGGGGAAAATATACACACAGCTATAGGATTAAAAAAAGTGAATCCATTCCACTTTGCTAGATGTTCCCCAACACATGGTAAAGCAGTTCATTTTTATGGGTCAGTTTGATTTTTAACAATGTGATCTAGCTAAGATTTTATACGCTGACAGGAATCCAAATTGCATCAATATCCGATCAGAGCTGCTGGGATGGATCCTAGATCCTACCACTTCAAGGCCCCAAGGCTCCCCCCTTGAAAATACACATAGCAATATTCAAGGTGGCAGGGTAGTGGGGTCGCGCTGGCTCAGCCAGTTGAGGTCTGGGTTTGCTGGTTCAAGATGTGCCGATGCCAGCGCCAAGTCTAGAGAAATGGATGGGTTGTGGCAGGAAGGGCACCAGGGTAAAACCTGTACTGTGACTGCTTAAAAGTTAGTGCTCATTACTGAGTCATAAATAATTCTGTCATGTTAGTCGACTGGACTAAAGTGTGATTGAGTGAATGGGGTTTCAATAGCTAGTCTATTTTTCTTCAATAAACTGAAGTCTTCAATTTGATTCTGTAGCCATGTGTAAGTTTTAGAGTTAGACTGATTTCAAACATTCATTCAATTCCTGGAGTGAAACAAGCTAGCGAACTAGCATTTGTGTGTCCGATAGTGGTGTTTATGTCCAAAACAGTTAAGGCAAAATTTCGTATTCAATTAGATTACATTTTATTTGTATATTGCTTTTAACAGTTGTCATTGTCGCAAAGCAGCTTTACACAATCAAAAAAAATTATGGACGTTTGTATGAAATGTATTAGAGTCAATGAGTCAAAATTACTGTATTAGATAGTCCCTGAATTTGAAATGAATTTTCCCATGGGAAATAATGTAAATGCAGATAATCTGTTCCATTATCAATATTACCAATATTTTTGCATATAGAAATAATCAAAACATGTAAACAAAAGACATGTAAGGGCCTCCGAGTGGCGCAGTGGTAAAGTGCTCACCCTATCACCCGGAGATCGCAAGTTCGATTCCCGGGTGATGCTGTAACCTCTCGCAGCCGGAGCTCTAGAGAGAGCTGATTGGCCGAGCTCTCTCAGAGGGGCGAGATGAGAGGTACTTTGTGCTCCCACATTAATCACGACTCTACAGCCAAACAGGGGCGTCTGTAAGCTCGTGCAAGCGAAGAGAGCGGATAGCGCCGTCCTCCGAGTGTGTTACGCCGCCCCCAATGGTGCGTGAGTGAACAGTTTAAAAAAATGCGGTCGGCTACCATCACATGGTTCGGAGGAAACATTCTTTACAGTATCAGCTGTTGGACAGGATCTGTTTCAGAAATATTCATGATGTACTGTATAAAATTTTTGTGTTTTTCTCCATCTTAATTTCAATGATTAACAGCCGTACTACTGCATAATGTCTATTCCTAACAAAATATCCTATTTTATAAAAATAGCAAATAGCAAAACAGTACTTTGATCACCATATCCCCAAATCTACGGGACTGAGGTTATGGTTTATGTGGTAGACATCAGAATATCCAATATCTCACATTCTCTTAAAGTTAATAAAATAAACGGAAATGTCTGCAGATCACATGAACGGCCTCCGAGTTTAGCTCTAAGTGTAATATGATTACTGCAGTAGATAAAACTCAGTAGGAAGGCCACATAACCCCATGACTTGCTCATGCTGTTTTTATGTCTTGCACCTCTCATAACTATGAAAATAACTATGAAAATAGTTATTTTATATAATAACTATTTTATTAACTATGAAAATAGTTATTTTATATAATAACTTTTATAACTATAAAAGTGATATTTTAAAACTTCCTGTTCATGGTGAAAACATTCTCAGTGCTCATTCGTTAGATACCTAGCTAACTATAAATATGTGGTCTGGGAAATTTGCTATTAAGACATGAAGGTCAGCTGTTCTGGAATAGTTCTTGCAAGAACAGTATTGTCACGGTTATGTTCAAAAGTTAGTATCCCCCAAATAATAGTCATCTGTCATAAAAGTATTTTTTTTCCCACAGTGCTATTATTTATTCACCAAAAATAAATCCAAAAAGCAAAAATAAACATGATGGCAATACTTAAGTACTCCCTTGAGTCAATGTCCTAATATATACACTACTTTTTGAAGTTATACCATGCATTTACTGACCAGTTTATCAGATGGGAACTACCCTGCAAACGTTCACTACAGAATGAGTTTGCACCCTGACCAGTCACCCTAAGGTTAGGCTGTAAAAACAAGACCCCTGACCTGGATGACGTGAAAAGGACTATTAATAGACTGAGTGTTGATCTTTCCCATACAGAAATGCAATCCTTGTTTGTGCAGAATAACAGAACACAGTTATGAGAGTCAAAAGCACCTTTAATTCTCTATATAATCCCCTGCTACACTAATGCACTTATCCCAGTGTTTCATTAGTGGTTGGATACCATTAAATTGGAACGTTGTCTCAGTAAGCCGGAGCCATGATGAGACTGCCCGCTTCAAATCTGAAATACTGTCCTTCCAATAACTCCTTTAATAGCTCAAACATGTGGAAATGGCTTGGTGAGAGGTCAGGACTGTATGGAGGATGTGGCAGCAACTCCTAGCTGACTTCCTGTAATGTGTAAAGTGGTTTTGGTGAATGATTGTGTGTACAGTTCCATCTGACAGATGCGTCTCTTCTGCAAGTTGGTGACAAGTCAAGTCCTCAAATATTCACAAAAAAATCTGTCAATTTTCAAGGTTAAGGTATGGCGTTCCATTGTTCACGGGAAAGATTGCAATGGGCTCCGAGCCACCTCAGGTGGGATCGTCATTCACAGACGTATGGCCTTCACAGTTTCACCGTTCACCATGAAGTCATCTGTAAATGTCAATTGGTTTTTCTCCTCTATTCACGAGAAATTTTACAGCGTATGAATTTCAATGTATGTAACATATTGACATATATAAATTTGAAATATTTCCCATATATTATATGGTATATACTGTATGGATACATACAGTACATCACCATATTTTTGAAAGAAATTTTTTTTTGGAAATTGATAATATATAGATTTAACATGTATATATGATTATATATGCAACATGTATAAAAACCTTTCTTTAATATATGTTCATATAATAGATTTCTGTATGGGTTTGAGCAGCTGAAGTGACTTTGTCAATTAGGAGAATATAAGATCATATTCTGCAAATGTAACATTACATGGGATTAAAAAAGTATTCGGATATGTACAAAAACAAAAATATTTTGTTTGTGTAATATAACATAAATATCAAGTTAAAATTTACCTGGTCTCATAGAGCCATATTCCTGATCACCAGGGTTGGGTGTAACACGTTACGAAATATTACTTGGATTACTTTTTTGATGTAACGAGTAATCTAACACGTTAGGTCCGCCATTAAAGATCTCAGTTACTTAGTTATTTTTTCAAAAACGTAATCCGTTATTCAGACAATTTATGTAATCTGTGAGCCAGCAGTCATTCCCAATCCGTTAGTATGTGTGTGTGTGTGTGTGTGTGTGTGTGTGAAAGGCGTCCTACAAGCCCCGCCCCCGATAACCCGCCCCCTCCGTTATTCCTGCTGGTATACCCCTATCTCACCTATGAATATGTTAATCCTATGTGATGATGGTAGAATAATTATAAAGGTCTTGACTAAAACAACATACATGAGGAAACACAAAGGAGTTTTCATTTTCTGCAATGGAAAAGTACTCGAACTAGTTACTTTTATCAGAAAGCAATTTTGTAATGTAATTAGTTACTTTAAAAAGTAGCGTCCCCCAACACTGCTGATCACGCTATTCTCACCAGCTTTGACCAGATTTGCAACAATTCACTGATTTTAATCCCAACCTTTATCAAAATGAACAATTAATATTTTGTTTTGTTTCCAGACTCCTGACTACTGTATTTGTTAGATAAAAGAAAAAGAAAGGAAGAAGACTGAGAAGACTGAGATTTAATTTTAGACAAGCAGTATGAATAATTTCTGCTACTGATGCATTTTTTTTAATTGTTTGAAATGCTGCCCCCTACCTGCACAAGAGGTAAAAGCAGCATTGGTGTAAAGATGTAAGGAACAATAACAAGAAATAGCAACATCACAACAACAAGAAGAACTAAAACAAGGGAAGGCAAGATGACAGAAAATGTACTCACATGATGCTTTTACAGTTAGTGTAATAAACTTCTCTTTATATTTCCATTATTCTTAGTATTGCCCACTTGTTTTATTTTTCTTTTTGACTTCGTTTTTGTTAAATAAATAATGGCATGGTGAGAGAAGTTATATGTTCTAGCTGCCTGGTAGACATGGGACATGGATGCGCAAGGATCACAAGAACTTTGTTTGTTGTATTTCTAAATGCCATTATGGAGATGTTAATCCACTGTATTAGCTTACTTGTAAGAATAAGCCTGAGGTTTTATCTGGAGGGCATTCTAGTGGTGCATGTTCTTTGGCTCTGTTTGAAATCCTCCTAGAACACCCACCTGATAGGAGCAATCTTTTTAAGCAATAATTATGGGTTGTGGCAGGATGTGGTAATCTTTGCCTTGTTTGTAGTGAGAATCATTAATAATGATAATCTAAAATCAGTTCGGGTTAATTTTGCTGACTTTACCTATTAAGGGTTATGGTGATTGGTGAGGATCACGAATAAACATTCTACTTCCTCAATCCAGTACCTCCATTCCTCTAATTTGTTGATTGCAAACAACTACATCATAATTTATATTAGCTGGGTTCAACTTCCTGGAATAGAAAACTCATGAGTAAAATATAGAGGGGTTACCATGGTGCTGCACACTTTGCTTCTATGCAAGCTTTTGGAAGCACTGACTTATACCATACATTGCAGTCTGGATAGCAAAGAAGGTGCATTTGTGAATCAGTCTTTTAATCTCTAGAAGGCTTGAAATGGTTTCTCTGTCCCCTGGTGATACTTGGTTTAACCCTTGAGAAGTCATATGTTCTCTCGAGAATGAGAAAATTTGAATATTATTAATAAAAACTATTATAAATTGACTGACAACCTCTCATACGACCTTATTTATGCAGATCTATAAAGGCAGATCTGCGATGGATTGGCACCTTCTCCAGTGTGTACCCTGTCTCTTGCCCCAAGTCTCCTGGAATAGGCTCCAGGCCCCCTGCCATCTGTACATATGATAAGCGGTATAGAAGATGACGATGATATTAGAGGCATTCTCAAAATAGTCTCAGTTTGTCATGTGATAAAATCCACAAGATGTTGAAAGCATTTCTTTGAGATTCTGGTTCATGTCAGCATGATTGCATCATGAAATTCCGGCAGATATTTGAGGTTTGCTTTCATGCTGTCAATCTATCATTTATCCACACCCCGATGGTGTTTTGTTTGTCTTCGATCTGGTGCCTGGGAAGGCCACTGAAGAACACTGACATTTCTTTTGTGACATTGTTCATTTCAGTCCTATGTACTCTTTAGTGACTGTAGTCACAAGCCATCACAGAAAAGCTGCTCACACTGGCTCAGCCCAATGCAATGTTCATCATGGTCATGTGGAACCAGCCCGACCAGCCTGTTGACACTAGGTAGGTATGGTCTATGAATTCATGATGTTGATGCCAAATACCGATTCCGATGATTTTTTTTGTTTTTAAATGTCTAGTGTTAGTGAGCTAGTGCTAATTGCAGCATAAGTGCATGGCTGACAGATACGGTAGCCCATCGCCATGAGGTTCAACATGTGCTTTCTGTGACTCTTTACTTTTCTGGCTTAAAGTGTGGTTGCATAATGTTGTATGACGGGTGAAGGGCATTGTAGTGCATCAATGATATCACTGATAGAGGATTATTAATGAAATATGATACCAAATATGATGTCCTTTGTTCTACATTGTCTAGCCAATGAAGTGGATGAACGGTTATGGTCTTGTCTGCTAATAATAGGTTGTGTTAAGATGTTCATGCTTGATAATGGTTAAAAGGTTCTTCAGAGTTCTCAGAGGAGAATTTCTTATAGTCACTAGAGACTGCAACTAAAGCTTTTCCAGCCCTTCATGAGGCCGAGGATATTGCTCTGCCCCCTGGCCTCTTTGAGAACACTGTACAGCACAGCTCCATTAAAGAGTTTGCTCCAAGTATCAAAAGACAGAGAAGGAAAACCACATTCCAAAGGGCAAAATCCAAAGAGGAAAATCTAAATCAATATCTAGAAAAATGTCTAAGCAAACACAAGAATTACGTTCAGGATGTTTGCAAGTCTTTGCTGTTTGACATTATGCTGAATTAACAGGAAGTCACGTAATAAGAGGAACCACAGCTGAAAAGGACAACATGCTACAAAAAAACCAATTAATACCAATTTTCTTTCTATATTTTTTGCAGTGTACCATTAG
Organism: Clarias laeviceps; assembly: GCA_030014305.1. Taxonomy (NCBI): domain Eukaryota; kingdom Metazoa; phylum Chordata; class Actinopteri; order Siluriformes; family Clariidae; genus Clarias; species Clarias laeviceps. Next base: position 27,703,653 of record JAQMYJ010000012.1, on the reverse strand, counting down.
AGGAAGTCCTACCGAATTTTATTTCCTTCATTCCAGATTTGTTGTAGTTTCCAGTTATGATTTAGATGTGTAATGAGACAGATGCTTCAGTAAAACAGCTGTGCTTGCAGGAAATTACCTGAGATTCACAGAAAATTATTTTATGCTATTTTACTTGCAACACTTACAGAATGTAAAACCATGCTGGGAAGACTGTTGTAAATATTCATTTAACGAAATGTCTCTGGCACTGGCACAGCATGTGCAGGTTTTGTGTGTAAGATGAGAGAAGCATTTCTTGTATTTGTGTGTAACCTAATTATGAATTCACTGTGTGTAATGTGTGTGTTATATGTTTTTCTTAAATGTCTGTGTGCGCATGCATTGCTTTGTCTTCCCATGGGTAGGGGTCTCATTTCAGGAATGTTTTTCTTTTTAGCTGAGAGAGAAGTAAAGGCCTCCTTCAGCCCCTCGACCCCCACGTCCCACCAGAGAACCCTCTCTTTCTCACCCCCACACACATATACACATATATTATCACTGACATTCTCTCTGTACTGGTGATTCTCTCTCTGAGTGGGTCAAAGCCCCCCCCCCTCTCTCTCTCGCTCTTTGTCGGTCTCTCTCTGTCTCTCTGTGCTTGTCTGTGTGTGCGTCTGGTCCTGTATAAGTAAAACCATGTGTTTCTTAGTTTGATCAACACTGCGTCCAGTTCCTTGGATAAACATTTGTTGTTTGGTCAGGCCACTGGATTCTCATCTGGTCAGTTTCCTAATCACTCCCACCAGGCGACATCACATTCCCTCTGTCTGCATGTGTGAGAGTCGTTTCATCTACCTGCACTTTTTGCTTTGGCAACAATGTGATCTATAACGTTATGGACAACAAAGTACTATTGAACTGGACTGAACTGAACTGAGAATGTATGTGACTGTCTTGTTGAAATATTTGTCTTATCTCATTATGAAACGTGCTTCTTAACAAAAAATTTTCTTTTATTTAAGTAAATCTCAAGAGGTTTAATGTTGGTTTCTTGTTGGTTTTGGAAGTTAGGGCTGTGGGTTATATTACATTACTGTATCACTACTAAAATATATAAAATAATATGTTAATATGAAAGTAGAGTGATTTTATTTTTGCAAATATGAATAATCATTGCACACATGTAACATTTGTCTTATTTGTCTTTAACAGCTACATTGAAATGCATGGCAGGAAATAGGACCCCCCCCCCCTCTCCAAGTCAAACTCTCTCTCTCTTTATGTTACGCACACGCGCGCGCGCACACACACACGCACACACACACACACACGCAGACACACACGCACACACGCACACACACACGCACACACACACGCACACACACACACACACACACACACACATACAATTTCAGCAGTCAAATCTAGTCTAGTCTCATCTAATCTTATAGTCTTATACTATTTGCAGTTGCAATCACCCATGCAAATTATGTACTGTTTATAATATCTTTTAACACAGATGTCAAAAATAATAATCAAATCAACGGACATTAAGGTTAACAAATAGGAAGTCCTGTTGGAATTTGTGTGTTATTGTTTAAGCATTTGGTTTTGTGATTAGTATACTTCTGGATAGATGTGATTTAATTAGCTTGTAACTGCCAGCTATGGTTTATGAGAAATTACCCTTTAGTCTTGTATAATGTATGGACTGGAGTTTTCAGGAGAGAGAGAAAGAGAGAGAGAGATGGGGGGATTTTGTATGCATGCTTGTGTGCATTCGTGTGAGAGAATTTCTCTTTATCAGTTGTTTATCATTACTTTAAATCTTTGTGCTAATTATAGAAACCTTCAAGAAAACCTAAATAGATTATGTAACCTAAATAGGTTATTATCTGCACTTTCGGGTATTAAAAAATACCCGAAAAACACTATGTTGTTCAACAACACACATGCACTCTCTATCATGTTCTGTTAAGGGAATATTTTAATAGAACTATGTAAATTGCTTATGACATCACATAGGTTTGTAAACCTTAAAGGTCCCATACTTTACTATTTCTTTAACAAATTATCCCAGGTCTTTCTCAGATCTCCACCAAATTGTGTGTGTTAATGTCCAGGCTAAAATACCCCTTAGATAATGCATTTTTTCATACAGTACAGCAAGTTCCTTTTATTTCACTCCTCCTAAAAATGTGCCTTCTTATCTGAGGTCACATTAGGTGGGGATCTATGGCCTGTATGACAGAAGAGAACAGAGAGAAGACAAGGATTTTTTTTTTCACGTTTTTGTTTGTATGCACACACACTGGAGACCAATCTAAATGTGTAAGAATAACTAAAAAGTGACCAACACACATGGAAATAACTTCTGTCATAACACAGAACCAAACCAATAACAGATGCAGCTGGAATTTGATAGACTGCAGATGGACAATAAACAAACATGGCCTCTGCATACAATATATGGCTAATATCAAGTAAATATCATTACTTATACTGATCACTGGTTCATTTGGACATACTATGAAGCAGCTTAGATTATATTGTATTCATCACACAGAAAAGCACCATGTGGAAAGACGAAACAATGATTAGACATGAATTTTGCCATGAAACCGAGCCAGGGACTCCAACAGCCACAGTTGGTGAATCTACCGGTAGCAGATCATAGTCATCATTTTACAAATACATTATGTTTATGTGATGTGTGACTCTTCTGAGAGACCATCTGGCCACCTAATGATGACTGATTTCCTGTTCATTAGAATTGATTAGCTGTGAAAGTCAGAGCTTGTTTGTCTTTTAAAATGACCTGGACAAACATAATTCTGCATTTTGTTAGTAATAAATGTGTGTTCTTCGTCCTGCAGAACCACGAGAAGGAGACGGCGTTGCATTGTGCAGCTCAGTATGGCCACTCGGAGGTTGTGTGTGTACTGCTTCAGGAGCTGACCGACCCGAGCATGAGAAACCGGTGTGGCGAGACACCGCTGGACCTGGCAGCACTCTACGGGCGGCTGCAGGTGGTGCGTCTGCTGCTCAATGCTCACCCCAACCTCATGAGCCTCAACACACACCAGCACACACCTCTGCACCTTGCGGCCCGCAACGGACATCACTCCACCGTGCAGGTGCTGCTGGAGGCCGGCATGGACGTCAACACAGAGGTATGTGAAGATCTCTCGCAGCTTGAAAAGGAGGAGGTTATATTTATTTTCATGGCTTCCAGCTTAGATTTGTATAAGTGGTTGCCAGATCCTCTCATTACAGTTTTTAATCAATCTTTTTTTTTTCAGTCAGCCGAGGAGGATGAAGAGTAACATGCGCTTCTTTTAAAACACATAAATGCAGCCAACTGCTGTATCACAGAGCAGCCTAATTCGATTGGAGAAGAAAGCTCTTTTTTGCATATACAGTATAAGCTCAATTAGCAACATGATTGGCTAGGGTCACTGTGATTGACAGGACAGAAGCATATATCGTTCCTTCTGCCTAATAAACATTTTTTCCCTCTAGAACCCCCAGAGAAAATCTCCATGAAACCCTTTGTCTGTGAAACCCTTTCTGTTGTGACACCCCAGTAACTGGATTTGACTCCACTGGTTTTGACTCTGGTGTTGCTCTGACAACACTGTGTTATGTGCTTGAATGAATATATATTTGCAAATAAAAAGAGTTTGCCAAAGAGAAAGATAGAGAGACAGAGTAAGAAAGAGACGATGAGGACGATGCTATGGCAGTGAGAAGAACTGAGAAGGAGTACATGCGAGCGATGGAGAGAAGGACCTGCTGAGATTTTTGCCCTGGGAGAGATGAATAATTGATCTGCTTCTGAAAAAGAACAGTCTGTTCCTCTGGCAGGGCCTCAGGCCAACACACGTGTGGGATTATTTGTGTGTTTTTACTACTCGTGCTATTTATCACTCACTCCTTATATTCATCAGCAATCTGTTTCAGTTAAGTGTGTATAGGTGTGTGTTCTGTAATTTGAAGTGCAGTCTCATTATTGTTCTCAGTAAGGGTCCATTGCATTTACAGTAATCAAAAGTTTGCACACAAGTCTTTACAGTATTTTTTACATTTTAGAACAATGCTCCCCCCCCCCCCCCCCAACTATAAAAAACACATATGCCATTAGGTAATTAAGTAACAGTCAGTTATTTTAAAACATGAAGGTCAGCTGTTCTTGCAAGAACAGTATTGTCAAGTGTATTTGCAAAACCCCTTCATGCACCATGATGAAACCCAGGAAAGCAAGACCAAAACCTCTGCTGCAGTGGAGAAATTCATTTAGAGTTACTAGCCTCAGAAAGCAGCAGTTAACTGCACCTTAGATGAGAGCCGTTATGAAGGCTTTACAGATCATGAGTTACAGATACATCTCAACATTAAGTGTTCAAAGGAGATTATTGCATAATTTTCATGCCTTCAGCATTGTTTTAGAGGTGTGTCCAAACTTTTGTCTGGTAGTGTATGTGGAAGCAGCTGTATAAACCCAGTGGAGAGGAGAGACCGGGTTGAAACCTCTCTTCATTTTTTTTTCTCTCTTCTGCCCTTCTTTCCTCTGACAGAAATGAGATGGCCTGGAAAACAGGATGAGCATGTGATACTGTTCTGATACTATATTTTAATTTAACTGGTCTCACACTTACAACAAATTTATAATCTTAAGGTCAGAGTGGAGTCAGTGTTCGTAGCTTTTATTATGATTTAGTATGAATTTACCACCATGTCCTTTGTTTGTTCAAATTTCCAATAAGACAGTCCCATTAGAATTTCTGATTTATCTGTGTGCAAATTTGCCATCAGGAAATAATTGCACCCTTTCTTGTTGTAAATGCAAATGTGTTATGTATGGTGTGTTTGCTCTCCGTTTACTCACATTATATAGCTGACAGATGGATGTATAGCTTGCTGGCTGGATTTAAACCAGTTAGGCAGTACTCCAAAGCACGAGGAAATTCACACAGAGGAAAACATTAATGAGACTAACTCAGTACATGTGAAGCAGTCTACGGTGACTGCATTATAGTCTAAGGCACTGCATTATGAATGAGCTGACATAACAAATCATACAGTGATGTCCAGGCGCGATCTGCCATGGCAAAGCTGTACCAAGAATCAGGTGGAATTCCAACCTATCCATCGACGTATTTGCAGATAGATGACTGAACACCTACAGTGTCTTTTCTGAAGTAAAAGCCCATATAGCTATTGTGCTGCTTGTGTAGGTGACATTAAGAGGAACCTATTATGAATTTACTCTTTTTGACATTCCTATTGGTCTCCAGTGTGAACATATCCTTCATTATTTCCTTTTTTCCATTTTTAAAATAAATTCTATTCAATTTTGTCATCCATTATGACATCAATAAAAAAAGATGCAGGGATGAAGTGGTTGTATAGACTCTCCTCTGACTCAATTCCTTGTCAATTCCAGAAAAATGCACTTCTGTAAAAGGTTATGGAATTGAGCATGGGTTTAAGAAGCTCATTTTTGCTTTAAGCCACAAACACTGAAACATGTTTGAACCAGGGATGAAAAGTAAAGGAATTTCACCAGGGATGCCAGAATGAATGATCTAAGTGGTATTTCAGCTGGAACTTTAATAGATACATTTTTGAGTCCTCTTAGAGTATAATCACTTGTAAAAAGGAGTACAATATGGCACCTTTAAACTAACTCATGTATTTGAAGACTTTATAGCTTTATGAATGAACTCTCACACTTAAATGAAAGAGGGCAATAGAGAGCCAGCAGTAGAGGAATACTTTAATTTCAGGAAGTTAAGTAAGAGTGAAAAAGAGTTTTCTATTTTTTTTTTCCTCTGCTGATATTATTAACTAGTCATCATGGGAAACAGGACAGGAAGTGTTACTCGCTGAGGGAGGGTTGTACTTCCTGGCTTGCTGTGGGACATCCACAGAGCTCATCTAACGCTTTAGAGAATACACTGCTCCTCAAAATCACGTACGGTCTCTGAACATCATCTGTGGACCATCTGGAGGGAAGAACACTCGATACGACAGTAGGATTACTTTCTGTAAAACCAGTGAGGGTGTTTGTGAGATTGACTTGGATTTGAGGCTCTGAAATGAAACTCTTAGACCTGAAACATTAAACATGAGTGAAACTACACTTTTAGCGATGTAAGTAAAGATAAAAGTGTCTATTTATTTTCATTTCTTTTTTGTGTAGGCAGGTAGTGATGAGTTGCTTAGTATTTGTACGTGTTCTGGATGGCGTGTAGTCAGGTCAGGGCAGTCCAACAGTACTTTTGAAATGAGATGATTTAAGCGAATAATAATAATAATAATAAAGGTCAATAGAAATAAAATAAGACTCTTGGACAGAAAGGAATATTCCAGTATAAATATTCTGCCTCTGCCTCTAGAGCCACTCTCCTTGTCTCTGTGACGGATGCATGTTGGTTTGTTGGCTGGATGTACTGTGTAGTGAGTGATTCTGGTCTCCAGTGGGCAGAAATCTAGGAGCCTTTACATGCTTGCTGTTCCTGTTTTCATCTTTCATTCATCTTCTCAATTGCTCTTCAGTATTTTCTCTTCATATCAAATACAGCTAATACTCTACTCCATGTACTGTCCATGTTCACTGCCATTCCTCACTTTTATAACCTTGTAGATGAGGATTTATGAAGGCATAATTGTGTAATGCATGATGAATCTCCAGGCTTGGAGTTTAATTTCCTCTGCAAATTGTCCTAGAGGATAGCGTGATTATGTAGATTTCGATGAGTTAGTACATGTTTATATATTATGTCTCTCATTTCTGTGTGTGTGCTTCAGTTATCGACACTTAGGGCTCTCTCTCTCTCTCTCTCTCTCTCTCTCTCTCTCTGTGGCGGGCAGACGGAGAAGGGCAGCGCGCTACATGAGGCCGCTCTTTATGGAAAGATGGATGTAGTTCGGCTCCTGCTTGACTCAGGTATGTTTTCCTTTTCTCCTTTCAACGGACTAAACTTTTTAGCTTGAAGCTCGGTATCCTCTTGCTCCAGTTCCGTAGTTCCCTTTGTTTCGCCGTGTGTATGTGTTGTGTGTGTGTGTATATGACCTTGCAGCTCCCCTCTCAGAGCCATCTGTGGAATAGGAAGCATGACATTCAGGAGCTTCCTGCGTAGTGAATAGGCTTGGGGATGTTGTACTTTTTCATCTGGTATTTGATGTGATTGAACTCAGTATGAGGGAGAAACATTCTTCCCATCCTGTAGCCCTTGCGCAGGATGGCTAACAGTGTTTTTTAGTGTGTAGTCTCATTAGCATTGTCTCATGTGACGATTAGGGCATTATTCAGTATCCGGATCTTTACATAAACTGAAATATTTACGAGCTGTAATGTTTAGTCATGACGAGAAGTAAGTCTCATGTTCTTTCCAACTTTTATTCATCATCATTTCTCATTTTCCCTTTTCCATTTCTCTTTCTCTCTTTCTTAGGAATTGATGTCAACATTAGAGATTGCTACGGGAAAACTGCACTAGAGATACTAAAGGAACATCCAGCCCAGAAATCACAACAAATCACTTCTCTCATACAAGGTAATCAGTTTAAAAACACTGACGTCTCAAAACACAAAATGAGCAAAAGAAAAATGGAGAACCCAGAGGTATCCTGTGCTAAAATGGGAAGAACATTTTTTGAAAAAAAGAAAAAGAAAAGAACACCACTGTTCCATGGTGTGCATAAAGCATAAAGTCAATTAAATAAATAAATCAGACATTTTCACTTGCATAAGCATTCACTCCATAGGATCATTACACAATTATACCTGCAAGTCTTCTGGAACCTGTTTCTGTCTGCTTTTTACTTCTGGAACTTGATATTTTTACCTATTCTTTTGGCTGTAATCAGAAAGAATGGGCCAGTCAAATTTGCCTCCATCCTTCTTTAGCTCAACCAAGATCAGTTTCCTGGTCTCTGCTTACTTGTTTACAAGTGGTCCAGTTGAATATTTGTTCAAACATAACTATTTGGTTATTACCAAATAGGACATGCGGCTGTAAAACCATTATTCTGGTTGAGTCCACTCAAGACACAACATCAGCACAGTGCACATTGACTTCAATTCAGTTTTATTTATATAGTTGTTTTAACATTGGTCATTGGCAAAGCATCTTTACAGAGTATGAGGTCTGAGGAAATACACTATTGCTCAAAAGTTTGGGATCACTTAAAAATTTCTTTGTTTTTGTTTAGTGATTTATTTTCTACATTCTACAGCAATACTGGGGATTTTAAAACTATGAAATAACACATATGGAATTAGTTAATTATGTAACAACAACACGTTTGTTACTTTAGGACACAGAGGTCAGCCTTTCTGGAATAGTTCTTGCAAGAGTAGTTTTATATAATGCACCATAATGAAACTGGCTCTCATGAAGACCTTCCCAGGAAAGCAAGACCAAAACTTTCCTCTGCTACAGAGGAGAAATTTATTTAAAGTTACCTGCCTCAAAAATCACCAATTAATAATTAGCACATTGGATTAGAGCCGTTGTGAAGGCCTTACAGATCATGAGTAGCAGATACAGTACATCTCAAGATACAGTACTGTTCAAAGGAGATTATTGGATATTTTGGCATTATTTTCAAATGTGCAAAGAAATAAAAATCAGGAATGACCATGGCGTTAGTAAGTGATCCCAAACTATTGAGCGATAGTGTACAGTATGAATAAATCATACTACTTGTCAAATTGTTTCTGATAAGCAAGCTGAGGGCAACTGTGGCATGAAAAACCTCCCTGAGATGGCAATAGACAGATAGATAAAGTATTAATCCCAAAGGGAAATTGTATAATAGGAAGAAACCTTGAGAGGAACCAGACTGAACAGGGAACCCATCCTCATTTGGATGATATTAGATAGCAGGAATTGATCTGCAGTTATACTCTGTGTTAGGCAGCTGGAAGTTCAGTACAACAGGAGAGGTATTTAAATGAATATGAAGTCATTTTCGTTATTGGAGGCTCAAGTACAAAACTGTTTGTGGAAATTTCAGTCTTGGACTACAGAGTGACTGCAGTCACAAGTCATCAGATAACAGATGTCTTCTTCAGCCGAGTCCAAGAACATGGTGGTGGAACTATCGTCCCTAGTCACACATATCCCAGGCAGACCACATGGGGCCTTCATGGGGCGATGAGATCTCCAACCAGAAGCTGGGAACCAGACCAGTTCTGGAGGGCAGGGGGGGTCTGGATCATTAGCAGTTCAGGAGCGCCATGTGGAGCTTGACAGAGTGTGAGTGAGAGAGAGAGAGAATAGTATGGTATGGTTAATCAGGCACTCCGGCATGACTAACTATGACAGCATTACTAAAAGGTCGAAAAAGGCCTTAAGGAAACACAGACATGTGGGCTTCTTGAGATAAAGCAACCAGTCACTGAGGGATCAGTGGGAAGACAGCATCTAAACATACCAGTACAATAATAGTCTACATCTAGGAGTCCCACAGATATGCACCTTTACCCAAGACAAATCTATTCACAGAAGGCTTGGCTAAATAAATAGGTTCTAGACTTAAGTACTGAGACTGTGTCTGAGTCCCAAACATCAATTGAAAGACTATTCCATAACTTTGGGGCTTTGTAAGAAAAAGCTCTGCTCCCTGCTGTAGTTTTCATAATATGCGGTATTTACTGTACGAGCAGCCTGCATCCTTTGAAGGAAATAGGCGTGACAGATCACAAGACACTAGCAATTCACTCGGGTACTATGGCGTGGGACCATTTATTGGTTTATAGGTCAATAGTATTATTTTTAAATTAATGTGAAATTTCACAGGGAGCCAATGCAGAGTGGATAAGATAGGGGTGATGTGCTCGTATCTTCTGGTTCTAGTGAGGACTCTCACTGCTGCATTCTGGACTAACTGGAGCTTGTTTATGCACCTAGTTGAACGTCCAGACAGTAAGGCGTTACAATAGTCCAACCTAGAGGTGACAAAAGCATGAACTCCATCTGTAGTCCCTTAAGGTCACAATAGAGTTCGGAAATCCTGACTAGAGACCTTAAGACCTGTACATAAAGCACTTACAACACAAAGGTGTAAAACATTGAATGTTATTGCTACTGTTATATCATTTATACAGCATCCAAACTGCATAACACTGGAGTCACAGAACAGTTTTGGATTGAATCATACTGCTATATATATTTTTTCAGCTGGTGCCTGATTTTACAGTTTGGTAAATTGCAGTAGTCTATTATTTTTGTTGTTTTATTTTGAGGAGATTTAAATTACTAGTTACATTACATTACTAGTTACTAGTATCAGCAGCATGTTCTCTGGTGGACGAGTGCTTAGTGTTCACAGCTCTCATTATGGAAATGCTGGTTCGATTCCTGATCAGGGTATAAGCTTACCTAATGAAAGGAAGGGGAAAAATTAAAGAAAGTTTTAGGAATGTGTCATTTGCCGTGTGTTGACCAAACTCATTTTCTCTTTTGATAGAATTTATGATGGCAGAGAGTGACAGAAGAAAAGTCACAGATGAGCCGATTCGCCAGTGTCCAGTGCCTGCACCTCGCACCTCTATTTCTACACCTGTGGCCTCCCCATCTCTCAGACACAAAAGTAAGTGTGTGCGCTTGTAGGAGAACGAAAGAAAGAGAGAGTAAGGCCAGGCTATGAGGTGTTGCGGGATTACAGTAGAGGTAATAGCAGGATCTAGTGGTGAAACATGGTACTGTGAAGTGGTACTGTAATGTTCCTTTTTACATGTTAAAATTTGGTGATGTTACACATTTGTTTACCTTTAGCCACATAATGTGGTTAGGAAACCTGAAGTAAATACATGATAAAGTTTTAATCATAGCAATGTAGGTGATGGTCTAACACTGGTTAATTCTATGAGTTGTTCATATACAGCTGCATACATGAGCCAGATGTGTTAGACATAGCTTCATGAGTGAGGTTGGATAACTCTGGCCTGAAGTCAGATGTACTATGGTTGAAGCGTTTGAGACTTTCTGCTTGGAAAAGCCGGCAGGATGGATGTGTATTTGTCAGCGTAGGGCTTACAGTATAGCGTGTGGGCGATCAGGATTCCTGCTGAACTCGTGCCTTAACTATTGCGGTGATTGCATTTTCTTACAGGATCAGTTGCAGCCAAACCTAAAGAGGTTGCAAAGAGCATAATGGATGTTAGAACACATGAGTACACAAAAAGGTGCAACTTGGCACTCAGTGGACTGCTAACGTTTACGGTTTCTCTGACAGATGATGTTTATTGAGCTAAAGGTTTTGGAAAAGTGCAATAAAGGCAAATGCAATAACAAATTGCAATGTTCAAGGCTTAATGGATGTTCTGTTCATCAAGGCCATTAATTAAAATTTTATATCAATACTGTGTGTTTAATCATGACATTTAAAATACACATAAAATCTTATTAGAAACATGCAGATGAGCACACAAAATATCATGCATGGATATATTTCTGATGACAAGCATGTGCTCAATGTTTTACAGCAAGTCATTTTACCATCCTTATTACCTGGTAATTAAATAACTGAACATATTCCAATTAATCTCATGTCAGAAAATAGTTTTTATGAAATTGTTATTTTGACCAGAGCAGATGGAATGGTGAGTTAAGGGTGAGAGATGGAGGGGGACTGGAGATTAAAGCATCTTGGCCAAACTTAAATTTTAAGACAAAAAACAGTTGTACTGTACGTGTACTGTATGCGCAGATGTTGTTTGCAATGTGTCAGTTATAGTTATAATAATCTGAAATTTGTTTACCAAACTTTTCCCTAATGGTCATTTTCTCTCCCCCTGTCTGCAGATGAAACAGTGACAGGGGATTTGTCCAAGTTACTGAATGACATAAAGATATGCCGGGACAGGGACTACTCCTTCGAGGAGCTTTGCCAGGCAATTTCATCACACTCACAGTCCATGGAGAGCTTCTGCAGTGGCACGCTCTCTGACGAGGACAGGAGCAGCACACTCACGCCCGTCACTAAGGTAGAATAAGCACTTTTACAGTACATCATCTCGTATGTGTTTAGTCTCACAGAAAGCATTTAACTCTGGAAAAGTGATACCAGAATATAATGACTGCATGAAAAATTTAAACAAATCCATTTCAAGACTCAATCAAAACAACTCCTGTACTTACGGCACCACATGATTATTTAGCAGCAGCAGTGTCTGAGACGGTGGAGACAAGTGAGCATCCCTGACCCAATCTATCGACTATCTATATATAAATTATTTGAGACAAAATGTATTAAAATATCAGCATTTCACAGCTCCTTGTTTCACCCTGCAAAAACATAAACTATTTGAGTAGGCTAGTCTAGCTAACAACATTTGCTTTAAGCTGAAGATTTCTACAGTGAATGAAAATTAAACATTTCAGATTTGTTTTGATAGTGGTGTACTGAATAACACTGTGGCCTCAGACCACATGTCTTTATGTGGATCAACCAGCAGAGAGTGACTGAACTTTCTTAGAAATGAAAAGATTATGCTGTCCTGGATGAGACCTGAATCAGTGCGTGCCATTCTGCTTCAAGTTCCTGCCCAACTCATGGTATAACAAGGTAAACCTGCAGGGATCTGGCTTTCCGAACAGCAAGGCAGGATGTGCGAATACTTCATGTAGTGTCTTTTACTATCTCTCCTGCTTTACAACCAAGCAGATGCTTCTCTATCAATGGAGCATTCAATGCAGCACAGCTGGGTCTGGCAGAGCACACTTACTCACTTGTCTGGTTACAAAAAAATATTGGCATCTTTGTGGACTGCTTCGCCAATCTTTCCACAATGCTTCCCCAGTGCTGCTGATTGGGCCAGACCACCCCCACCCAAGCACCCCAATAGAGCTTGTTCATCTTGGAAGACCCAGAATCCCAGCTGTAGTGAAAACTAGACTGTATTGGATGCTATATGATTTTGTTAAAGCCCATCATGGGGATTCTTTTGTTGAGAAGTGTTTAATTACTCCCACCATTTTATGGAAACTAAGAGGTAGATAAGGTCTTGATTGCAGGTACAAGTCCTGATTGCAGGTGTTCATTGATATGCCACACCTCTTCTGAGATAGAATGACATATCCTTTCTTTTAGCTCCTCCAGAAGCTGCCTTGCCTCAACAAGCATTAGAAGGATTAAAAGGGACTCAGTATCTCCAGCAACTTCTAGTCAGTCAAAAGGGTTTAGGAAGTAGAAGTGATATTTTTACGTATTCGACCATGTCAACCTTCTGCCTCATCAGATCTTTTCTTTGATATATGTGGAGAGATTTGGACAGGGAGAGCTAGGGAAGTCCAGCTTTGATATCTATGAGTGGCAAGTTTTTCCCCTTGGAGCAAACTGGAGACCTTGCTGTATTACCTTTGCATTTAAAAAGCATGTAATCATTCATAGCCAACCAGAGGAGGTTGTGACACAGTGTCTTCCATAAAAACTGCCAAATCACCCAGCTGCCAAACTTTCTATTAGTCAGTCCATATTAATATTTTGTCAACTTGTAGAAGCCACTGCAAGATTACTCAAGTGGTTATAGATTAAAAAAAAAATCATCCCTAAGCACAATACTATCAGGCAGCTGAAGGTGCTGTTATCCAGCAAACTCAGGCTCTCTGTGTGCTATCAGTTAATTTGGACCTGATTGTGGTGGGAGGATGTTTTTTTCAGAACAGGGAATTAGACTCGGAAGCCATTCTCTCCACCATCCAGTCTCTCAAAAGTTAATCGAGGCCTTTGACACTCTGACTGGGTCATTAAGAGTGAGATACAGTGAGAGGTTCTACAATATAGAGATGTTGTTAGTCATTACCAGCACAACTGTGTGACAGTCAAAAGGTAAAGAGCCAAACCTGCGGTACCTAAAATGTTACTACTGACAGACCTAAGCTTATTCCAACTGGCATTTTACTCCACAAGAATGTATTTTTGTTATTTTTCTACATAGTGACAGTTGGATGTCTGCAGGAAAAGAGATTGGGTATTTTATTTTAGTCTCTCATCAGCTGGACTGTGTGTATAACAAGCCCTAGAATTATTACCAGATCAAAGCATTCATTTTGGGAGGTGGGCAAGGTGTGTGAAAGGAACTTCAAAAGATATTGGTGCCTCGACATCCTCTGCTGGAGACGTTTGCAAACAGTGCTTCCTAATATAAAAGGCATTCTCAATTCTAAATCCCTAGAATACATGTCATACATGTCAGCAGACCCAGTCACCCAGATTCTCCTGATATGGTGGCCCAACAAGGCAGCACTTGCTAGGGAAGTCTATTCAAAGTAAAAAATGCTAAATTGCCAACGGTACAGACCCTGTCAAGTTCTTCCTAACAAACCCCAGAGATGTTTCTTTATGTACTAGCTGCTACTCCAAGTATCCCAAAACTGGTGTTCAGACCACACCACCTTACATGCGGAGACATTTGCTCAAGCCATGCGGCTTGTGTCTAAGACAGGATGGGAAGATCCGGAGTGCAGAACTTCAGCTTAAAGAAAAGACATATATACTGTACAATTGGTAGCATGGCTGAGATTCCCTTGGCAATATAACAAGAGACCTAGCACTTTTCTCATGTCTAGGCAGTTTCAAGATGTTTAAAAACAGCTACCGATGTACTAACCATGTTCAAAGCTGTGTTTCTAAATCAAAACTTTCCAGTGTGCTTATTTCCTCTCTGCTTCCTCATACTGTAGGTGTCTGAAATCGAAAAGCATTTTTTAATCTTTATTTTGCGTGATGTATGACAATTAGAGTCTCAATACACTGTTTTACTAGTGTAGGTTTAATTCAGTATTTGTTAAAAGTGCTATACAAATAAAATGTAATTGAATAGGTCTCGTTTCACCTGTAGTATCACCATGTGGCCAGGAGAGAGCAGAGCTGACTGTGAAAGTCTGAATTAGAATGTACTTTGTGTAATTATATCTTAGCAGGCACGTTTATAGAACTAGATCAGTGTATTTCCTGCTTTGTGATATGGTTCAAATCAAGCTCTGCCTGGTGTACTGAATGATCAGTGGGATACACATCAATGTTTGTGACTCTGTGCTGCAATTCTTGATCTTGTGTGAAGTACACTTACTGTATTGCCAGGGTTTATGGGTAACAGAACCATCTATCATTGTGGGTTGAGTAGGTTACAGTTGGTTGTGTCACTAATTAACACACACACACACACACACACACACACACACTTTGAGAGTGAGACAATACCTGAACTACCTAACGAAATGGCTCATGTTTGTGTCTCATAATTATATTCCTCCAACCTGGATCAGCTGTAATCCCAATATCAAGACAAATTTGTCTAGAGGTACTGTATCTGTAGGATTAAATCAAACATTTAGCGAAAGCAGGTCTAGGGATGTGTGTGTGTGTCTTGGGGTGTGTTAACTGCTTCTTATGTCTCTTTCTGCAGTGGCCCACTCCTCCCTTGCATACAGCGATTGAGGAAGAGGAGAAAGCTTGTGGTCCTTCAGGCCTGTGGGAGGCACTTACACCCTGCAATGGCTGCAGAAACCTGGGCTTTTCACAGGTACATGAATCAACCACCCAAACACACACACACACACATGCACATATGCGCACACACACACACACACACACACACACACACACACACACACTGACCTCCGAATAAATTTAATGGCTCAAACATGTGGCTTGGAGTTGGGTCAGGACTGTACAGGGGTAGTGGCAATGTGGCAGGGTAAAGTGCAGGTTCATTTGTTTAATTTTTACTGTGATATACAAGTGCTTTGGATTACATGTTATGCTCACAATAACAAGGTTTAACTGTATCTCTCTCTCTCTCTCTCTCTCTCTATACTGTGTGTGTGTGTGTATATATATATATATATAT
>JAQMYJ010000012.1:27650434-27687078 GCA_030014305.1 Clarias laeviceps | reverse complement strand
AGAGAGAGAGTTTACACGTTTTAGTGTTTAGTGTTTTCATGTGCATGTAGTTAAAGGATAAGGAGAGTGGTGGTGCTGTTTGCTTGTGTTTTATTGTGTGTCCCTGCATCACTTTTTATGTGAGTGTGTTGCTATGGGAACTTGATGGAAGTAAGCTCTGTATGGAAGTATGTAAGATGGAAGTAAGCAAGACCTCCCTGCACTTCTTACTGGAGCACTGTAATGATGGAATTTATGACAAGCTTCTAAGCAGCTATGCAACCAATCACACAGTCTCCTTTGAACAGTTGTGTCACACAGTCTCCTTTGAACAGTCTCCTGTGTGTGTGTGTGTGTGTGTGTGTGTGGGTGTTAAAGGCACTCCTAAACTGTTAAAAATGGAACTTGATTTACATTAGCAACACCAGGAATTACTGTGTGTGTGTGTCTTTGTTTGTGTGTTAATGGGCATACATTTTTTATCTCGGTATGGAACAAATGTGCAAATAATGCAATATCTAACAGCTGTGACCATGTAAAAGGGAAATAATACACTTTTGTGGTAAAGTGCTCGCCCTATCATCCAGAGATTGTGAGTTAGATTCCCGGGTGATGCTGTAACCTCTTGCAGCCGGAGGCCTAGAGAGACCTGATTGGCCGAGTGCCGGGGAGGAAAATCGGGGAAAAATCCAAAAAAAAAGACAGAACATTAATTATCTGCAGTGATAATTAGTCAGTTAAATGTGTGTTTCTATGGGTGTGCATGTTTTATGTAATACAAAAGCGAGGACCCCACATAGAGGGATTTCCTCCCTCACACAGGAAGGGTAATTATGCTGCAGGAAGTGTAATCAAGTCACATGCTGGCCCACCCACCTGCACCATGTGTGTGTATACATCCCTCTGCTGCCATGGCAACAGTGAGGGAGGCTGAGAGTTGTGGAGTTTTGGATGGGGTTCCTCCTGTTAAGAAGAATATTTCAGCACCTCTAGACATGCTTAATTTGTCGGTCCTTTTCTCCTGCAGTGACACACGCGCACACACACACACAGTGGTTCTTATAGTTGCTAGGAGACAGAAATTCATAAAGTGCAAGGCGTGGGATACCCGCCTACTTGGCATTGACAGATCCATCCAAAAGGTGCGTCAGAGCGCCGCACAAGACGAGAGAAGAAAACAGAGAGGAGCGGGGAGCACCTTTTCACTGTCCATTCTCTCGTTTTCCTTCTTCATCTTTCCCTCTTTACATACTGTAGACATCATCATTGGCAGGCAGTTTTAGGAAAAAAGCAACTGAATTACGTGGTTTTCTTCTTGTCATCTTGAGTCATCAGCTACATCATGATACTAAATAAGCCCAACAAACGTGCACAGCATTATTAGTTCCATGTGCTGATAAGATGATTAAAAAAAATAATACTGTAGATGCAGATAATATGTGACAGTCTGTTAGAATGAAAAGGAACTGAAATCAGGTTTTGTAATCACTTTAGAGGCTTCATCTGCCTTGCTATAAAATGGCACTACTTTTAAACTGCTATTTATACAAACACACAATGTGCAGTCTCTTCAGTATCTTCAATATACTTCCAACGTTTAAACTTTTGAAAAATGGCAAGAAATTGGTTTAATGATGTTATTCAATGATTGGTCTTGACATTAACACTACTGAATTACATGATCAACACCAATATATCAGTAAACTGGTAACAGGATCATGGGACCTCACCAATTTCTACAGGGACCAAAGATCCAGTCCAAGCCCACAGAAATACCAATGAAGCAAAAAATTTCAGAAATAAGTCAATGCTAAACATGAGAGAAAAGCGCCAGAACACCCAGTGCACCACAGCCCACTTCCGACCAAGCCTCCAAACTCCCCAGATCCCATTCTGATCGAGCACCCACAGGATGCACTGGTCAAACAAGTCCTATCCACAGAGGTCCCGTCCCACAATGCAGAGTACCCACAGGATTTGCTGCCAACATCCTAGTGCCAGACACTAGAGTACACTGCCAGTGGCCCTGTGGAGCCACATCCTGAGGGGATGCCCAGGTCTCACAAGGGAAGAACCCAAAACCTAGATGGTTTTAATATTATGGCTAATTGGTATATTTGGTTTGATGTAATAGTAAGAGGGGAGTTCTAGTCAAACCGAGACTCTTGACGAAAATTCTTGAAGAAGAAGAAATTTCTGGAATTTCCTGAATGAAGGTTTAGAACGATTTACATTTACAGAAGACTTCGAGCACAGTACAGAGATGAGACTCTTAACCACAATAAGACATCTGAATGGTGGAAACGTATTAAAGAAGGCTGGATGTGAATGGTGATCCCGGCCAAGTTTGCTCAGAACCCAGTGCAATTCCTTGAGTGAAATGCATGATCCTTGTCTTAGAGTGGGGAATGACTGATCTGTTGTAGATCATTTTGACTTTATTTAATATTCCATTTGCTCAGATATTTGTAAGATGATGTTTTTCTTCATGGAGCCTTCAGATCAAGTGCAGCATACTGAGCCCTAAAACTTTCTTAGGGTCTTTGGGAATCAGTCCAGACTTCTCTTGTTCTTGACACTTTCTGTCCTCATGAATTTATCATTAAAAAACAGAGAACAGGTGATCAGTGATGGGATACCTCAGGGAAAATTGAAAAAGATGTCCCTCTAAAACTGGCTAAGGGCCACCTGGATATTTTGTTGAAACATGGCATGAAATTTTAACCTTCTTCATCATAAAACATGTACAGTGTTTCAGTAATTACTATGAAATATTCATTGGTTTTAGTTTAATGAAATGGAAACATGGGAGTCATAAGATGTGTAAAACTAAAGGTGGTCCTTGATGTTTTAAAGAGTTTAACTAATCGGGATGCATTTATTGTGTTCCATAAGTTGTGTTCCAACGGCACCACACTTCTATTTACATCACATAACATCATATTTGTGTTTAGAAACAGCACTAATTGTCGTTAAAATGTTGTTTGTAGATCAAACATCTGTATTTTCACTCATTAAGAGTTTTTTTCTGAATGCTTTACATCACAGATTTCCATGTAGTCTGAAGTGAAAAGTCTTTATAGAGAATGAGCTGAAATGTACCAAATGCTTCCAACAGATTCATTTCACATTAACCAGTGAATCATTTTCAGAATAGCAGGACAGATATTTAATTCTTATGACTTTCACAAATCCAATTTCCCATTTTTGCCAGAATTAAAAAAAAAATTTTTTTTTACAATTGATGTGTGATTTGTGTGTAAACAAAAGTGTTTACTTGACAGTCAATGGAGAGAAACTAGGCGTTGCCCTGAGCTGACTGTAGCACCCTCTTGCTGCAGTGCTCAGAATGAAGCTTCTGTTTGTGATGTCACAAAACATTTCTGAACACAACACATGAAACTTACTTTGTGTTGCTTTAAAGAATGTGTTCAGGTAGATGTTTGGTACGTTTTGGTGCAGAGACATTTAGATGCTGTGACCTGAAATTACAACCCAGACTCAAATCAAGACTGTAAACTTTTTAACTTACAAGTAATTTATTTTAACTAGATTTGACATCTTTCTTTAGAATTAAGAATTCCATGCATTTAAATCGGATTCTGCAAAAAGGTACATGTGTGTTGAATTTGGACCCTTTAGCATTTTATTTGTACACCAAAAGGAGTGTGTTAATGGCACATCATATCATATCACAGCAGAATCTTCAGTCTGTGATCACATCCATCTCTCCAGTTGCATTCAATTACACTTGCTCAGGCTGACATGAAGGTCCTCAATAATCACTATATGTAAATTAGTTTGTACTTTTCCTTGTTTTTATTTCGATTTGCATTTTCCGCTAGTCATTTGATCTCACTTGCCTCTTTGAGTTCTAATCTTCTCAAAGCTTGACAATTTTTCATGCCTCATAATATTATCAAAGCATTGTATAAAAATACTGCATTTAATCCGATATGGCTTGCAATTCTTTATTCTTTAATGTCATGTATTGTTCAATGCAGGCAAGGCATAATTGCAGATGTAAAGACTTTAATGAAGATTTTATCAAACCAAACCAAAACAGAACAAGTAACATAAACAAAGCGACTAATATTTTCAAAAGCGGGGCACATAACAACTTTAATCTGAAACTGTGACAACAGAAACAAAGAGAACAAACCAGATGTGAGACCACTTGCTGGTTAATCCAAGGCCTTTTTATACCCATGATTAAATGAGCCACAGTTGATGAACACCACAACAAGACACAGAGGTGGGAAATGATTTCCAACACAAAGTCAAAACAGAAAACCAGGTCTATTGGCGCAATGCACCATCCAGGGGTTGTTCCTGACATAACCCCCCTCCGCCTCCAGTGGTTCAGGACAAACCTTCCAAAAGTTTTTGGCCTTCTGACACAGAGGCTGTAGTGTGTGTCCTTTGGACTGAATGGGAAACTGACATTAGAGACTTGTAGTGCTGAATCTGGCTGAGACAGGGTCCGGCATGACCCAGGAGCGTCGCTCAGGTGGCGCAGGGCTCTCTGAAGGCGTCTCTGGGTTTTTTCCAGGCTTTCAGGGTTTTTTCCGATCTGGCAAGATTGTCATAAGTCTCAGAGCATTCATGGTTTTCAGAGCAGACAGGGCCTTTAGAGCAGACAGCAGAGCAGTCATTTCATGTTTTAGCTCACATATCTTTATTATGATATGTTAACTACAGCACTGAAAATAAATCTGGTAGAGGATGGAAAATAGAAGAGGAGCCTGACGATGCTACAAACTCAAATACATATTGTTTCTTATGAACTCCCAATTCATTTGAGAAACTCCCAAAAAACACACCACTGAACCCATACAGGCGGATTGCACTTGCATTTTTGTGGATGCGCGCCAGTGTTAAGGTCCTAGGGGGACAGAACCTGACCTGCCTCCACACAGTGGAAACCCTTAAATGTTCATCCGCCCCTTTGGAGCAGCAAGTCTTGTGCTATCTCTCTACCACCACACCATTGCAATCTTTTTTCTGGCACTGCTCCTCCCAGGGATGTCCTTACTCTATCTCTCCCCCAAAGAGAGAGACCATAGTTCTCTGAATTAACTGCAGCTGGCATTGCACAACCATCTTTTCTCTGGCAGGTGCTGGATTATTTTTTGTGGAGAAGAAAGACAACTCATTGTGGCCATGCATTGATTATCGCGGACTGAATTAAATCACTATCAAGAATCGTTGTCTTCTCCCTCTCATGACTTCATCCTTTGAACTGATTCAGGGGGCTCACATTTCCACCAAACTTTACTTCAGACCAGGGAAGGTGATAAATGGAAAACCACATTTAACATGCTCCCCAGTCATTATAAATATCAGGTGGTGCCTTCCGGGTTAACTAATGCACCTGCTGTTTTCCAAGCCTTGATCAACAATGTTTTAAGAGATTTTCTGGACATGTTTGTATTTGTCTACCTGAATGACATTCTGATTATTCTCTATCTTGTGATGAACAAGAGATTGAAATCTCCTTCCAAGATCCAGATGGACCCACACAAAGTCAAGGCCATCACTGTATAGCCCACACCTATCGATTCCTACCCGCAAACAACTGTGCTTTCATTCGCCCATCCCAGAAGCATTCTCCAACCAACACACTGGTTTGGGCAACCACTAAACCCTGAACCCTCAACGCTGTTAATCTGAATTTGAGTCCTTTTCCTCTACTCACAAGCTCTTTGTACCAGCACTCCCTGACAACATCTCATACACAGGATTTATATTGGGCTAATACTAACAAAAGATAAAAAAAATAAGGTTAAACATGCTAACAAAATGGAAGTTATCTGTATAAGATGTTTCGGGGATCGAAACATTGAATTTTCTGGTGTTGTAAATCAGAAATATGTTACGAAGGTCTGAAGGTTGAGCTTATTCTTCAAATTCACACCCTGATCAAATTGTGAGTGATGATGTACAAAAGTGATCGGATTCTACAATAACAGTAAAGCTGGGAAAAGATCTTGCATTGATGTATCTTGTTTCCATTTTGTCTTTACAACACAAACCCTGTCATTTTAACAGACATCCACTGTGTAGACATCCACTCTAAATGATGTCATTGCTCTTTATCAGTAATGCACAGTCTCAAAGCTCACAGCGCAGTGAGGGAAGCTGCTTCAAGCCATGCCTTCATTAGGAGAGGAGATCATGCAGAGCCCTACTGGGTGGATGCCCACTGCGTTGTGAGGAGTTGATGAAACTGAACCTTTTCAAACAGGATTGCTGGAACACACTTTCAGAGTAGTACATCAGAGATAGGTCTGTAAAGTCAAGTAGCTTAAGAGGAATAAGGTATCATACTGTAGCTCATGACCCTTTTTTAATGTCTGATTCGCTTCATTTCATGGAGGTGGCAATTTTTTTATGCAATGCCTCACTTATTTGCTTCTCTCTTTGAGCCATTTTATCTTCTAAGTCTCTCTCTCTTGTTCTCCCTATGTACCTGTCACACAGAGCAGGTCTTACAGAGATTAAAGAAATGCAGTGTGTGTGTGTTTTAAAGGTTTATTGGGAGAAAAAGCTGCTGTATTGCTTTCTCCTACACAATTTTTTTCATCAGTGTGTTTTTAAGCAAATTTAGTACCAAAGACGCGGGTATTTAAAGTGGTGTAGGTCTAAATTGAATGGTAGGTCTAATAACAGTCTGAAGGCTTTTTTTTGGCAGTGTTTCCACCCAGGCTTCCCGACCTCTCTTTTCGATATCCCCTCCTCCCATTGATTCACTTTTGTCCCTGCTATATCAGACTGATTAAAAAAAAAAAAAAGTCAACATCCTGTGCCTGACAGTAGATGGTGCAGTTTAGTAAGACTATGCCTTTTTGTTTTATTAATGTTTAATTAATGTTGTTAATACACTAAGTGTTGTTTTGTTGCTATTCAGTCTTGTTAGCACAGCATGTTGTCGCCGCCACCTTTCTTTCACCAAACCAATACAGAAATTGACGTCAATGTGTCAACAACAAAATAAAAATTTATAGGAGCTCATGCTCTATATTCTGCTTGGCAATGATATTATAGAGGTATTTTTACTTATAAATTTTTTTTCTGATTCATTGAGATGTTCGGGTATACCTGAAATAAGACATACATTGCTTTTTGGAATTGCAAAAGTATGGAAGAAATATTATGCAGACATAAAAGTCTACATTCATATTTAAAACCACACTACTTAATTCTTTTTTTTTTTGGTTAGATTGCATTTGCATGTCACGACAGCTCACATTCATAATTACAGGTGATTTTCATCCGACTCGTACATCGATATGTCTTTGCTCACATAATCCAGGTTAAAATATTCATTTTAAACAATGGATGTGATTTTAGCAACAATATGCTTGGAATTTTGCTCTGGAGGATGGCAAGCAGTTTAGTTGGCTGTATTTGTTAAGGAGAAAGAAGAAAGCCAGATGACTGTTTTAGCAGCTGTTCTTAGCACTGCACTGAAATCTCCACGCTGCCCAATCCTGAATAGTGATATCAGCACTCTATGCAGAGACAAAAGTGGAATAAATTCTGATCGCTTTCATCCAAGTTACCACATATCAGCTATATATCCGATCTAAGACCACATCCGAAAGTGACTCGGATTGGAAACCGAAAAGCATCAGATTTGTGCTTTGAGACAGTGATAAAAAAAATCTAATCTGTGTCACATTAGGATAAACAATCAAAACTGCCTAAATGTTTACTTATTTGTTTGCCCAATATGCGAATGACTTGCAGCATTTGCATGAAACTGGAAGTACTGTAGAAGAATAATTTATGCACATTTATATGACTTATAATGTAAAAATTACATGACTAACATCTTTCAAACTGCTGTTCTATGTTAAAAATGTCTTTTTGTGTCAGTTTATATCTCTTCCTTGCAGAATCCGTTACTCTTTGCCTCACTCTGTGTAAGCAATGTTTCTTCCTCAAATATTATAGTGCGTTTTAGTCATAAGTTCTAAATATGCCTTTTGGGAAAATTTTCATACTAAAAAAAGACCTTTTCTTCCTTTTTCCCCCTTTTTTTTCTTTTGCTCATTGCTAATGTTATACAATAAGCGCCCTGGATATGAATGAGTTCTGTTCCGAGAGTTCGTTCATAAGTCCAGTTTGTTCCTACATCCAACAAACATTGTCTAGGTACTAGGATACTAATACAATTGGCTATAAACAGTGTGTTACAGTACAGTGTTCTTTAGAATCTTGCCGATGGTTGAACAATTCATGTTAAAAGAACAAGCAATGGAACATGTTTGTATCTTAGATGAAAGTTTGTAACCTCGAATGTTTGTATGTACGTAGGGTGCTTACTGTACTACAAATTATTTGAATGAAATCAGTATTTTATTTACAGTCCAATTCAAACATTCAGCTAAAGTGTTAAAATCATGAATACATGTTGAATATTATTACTTCGTATAGCATGGTGTGATTAGAACTGTGGCCTTGTACACCCAGGGTTGATGGTTCGGTTTCAGCGTGTGTGTGCGGAGTTTCCATCTTCTTTTTCTATGGGTACTTTTTCTATGTGTGTGTGTGCGTGCCCTGCGGTGGACTGGCATTCTGTCCAGCATGTACCCCATGCCCCCCCATGACCCTGTACAGGACAAGCGGTATAGAATATAATTGAATTAATTAATTTCCCTAGTATAATAATTTATTCTTTTTTTTTCCTTTGTCCAAATCTCCTCGTTTCCGCAGCGCTACAGGGCAGTTTAGTGTCTCAGATTGACAGAAAAATGTCATTGGTTAGCCAAAACACAGCTCATGTTTAGTTTGATTCATGGATCAGGATCAATTGAGGAATGCATCACTCTCACTGCAGTGAAACTGAGTTAATTTTTTTCTGTGGACCTACAGTAGGTTACTCAGTCAGCCTTTGGGACCCTGATACCTGAGTGTCACATCCCTATGCCAAATACATCAAAGAGGAAACACACTGGGGTTCATTTCAAACAGAATAAACTCTGCACATGTAAAACACCGATCTTGTGCTGGAAGTTGTGTTACAGTTTAAACTTTGGAAATTGTAGTAAGTTAGATACCGATCAGCCGTAACCTTAAAACATAACATTAACATATTAGCATTGATTATGGATTATATAGCAGTACATTGATGAACAGATCATGTGTACCAAAGGCTCATTTATATCTGTTGGGAGCAGCCAGAACCCAAAAGCCAGCCTACTTAGTCCGATCCCACAGGAAAGCAAACGAAGCACAACCTGCTGGAAAAGTCAATGCTGGCCGTGATAGGAAGGCATCTGAACAAGGAGTGCACCACAGCTCATCTCACACACATGAGCCAGATCCCAATCAGCTCGCGCACCCATGGGATGTGCTGGACAAACAAGACCAGAGACACAAGGGCACAAATGAAAGCCAAAATCTAGGTGGTTTTAATGTTATGGCTGATCAGTGTATAGAATGTTTTTGCACAACTGTTGCTCAGGCGTGTTGCTGCATTTTGTAACACCAGTTCCTGTTTGTCTTCAGTGAAAATTTCCAAACTTTCCCTCATACTCGCCTTTTTTCCCTCTTTCTCACTTTTTCTTTTTTCTACTTCTACAACTCTCGCTGTCTTTGTGTACAGTATGTGTGTGTGGTTTTAATTCCCCCAGTATCTGACATGCTGTGCTGTGAGAGGGGCTTCTGTCCTCCAGTGTGTCTTCCCCCTGAAATCAGACATGCAGCAGTAATGCGAAAATCACAGGAAATGACCGAGCTTATTTACATCAGATACAGTGTCTACTCTTTCTGCAGAGTGAACGAGAAAAAGAGAGATTGGCACAAACAGACAGGGAAAATCAAACTGAGAAAAAAGCAAAAGACAATCGAAAGGTCATTATTTTATTGTCAGAATAAAAAAAAAAAAGAAAACCAGATGAGGTTAACTCGCGAAACATAAAAAAATTTGTTCATTGATTCATTTTTTACAGTAAGTTGTCAGTGAGGTTTGTCAGGTGTCATATGCTGCAGGGACGTGACTGGAGTTTAGACATGCTTTCTGTCCTAGTCCAGCTGCAGCACATGCACGCAGCTGATAATTAATGAGTGCAGCTCTGGATGTTTGTGTGTTTGCTTCCTTCTTGCACAAAGTTGCTCTTTGGCCATATCTCTACCATCAGACCAGACAAAGACACAGAGAGAGAGAGAGAGAGAGAGAGAGACGAGGGGAAGCAGAGAAGTGGGAGAGGCTCGGACAGTTGGATAGACGAGGACATTTAGTTAAACGTTTGCAGTTGATCTCAGTTCAGTGGTCAGGCCAGAGGAAAACATCTGAGTTTACAGGTACAGCATGAACTGCATTTATACTTGTGTGTGTGTGTGTGTGTGTGTGTGTGTGTGTTTAGGAGTGTGGCATTTTTCACTTGATTACCCTTTCCCTCCCTTCTTTTTCTAGTTCATTATTGCTGTGTGTGAGAGAATGATAAAACACTTAAGAAAGTTTATCCTTTTCTTATACTCAAGACTACAGTAAATCTGGAACTAACTTTCTAGCTCTAACCTAAACACACTCGTACACACTCTTAACTCTCTGTCACAGTTACTCCTCTTTTTTTTATCTGCTGGTTTCCCTTTTTGTTTCCCAGGAATTTCCTCCATATTTCACTGAACATCCGAGATAGAACGAGAGAGAGATAGAGCCACATATACAAACACACACACACACACACACACACACACACACACACACACACACACACACACAGAGAAAGAGCAGTTTGAGGTTAGAGGAAGTGAGTGGGTCAGGTTCCCCTCCCACTCTATAGGTGAAACGGAAGTATCATAAATGAAGCATAATTATTTCTTAGCAGCTAATTTATGCATGACATGGTGGTTTTCTATGAAGCCCTTAAGTTGACATAAAAGAAAAAAATTATCGTTACAAATTATGTAAAAGAAAACGTCCTTTTATTGCAAGATCTTGCAAAACCCTCGTATACTTCTGGGTCCTTCAAGCGGCACTTAAAAACATGATTTCTGTTCTCTCATCCTCTAGGTCTCTAACAAATCATAGATAAGACCAAGTTTTTGTAAATAGTTCTGCAACTGTTTATATTTTTTGAACAACTTTTAAATATATTGTTTAGACTGACAATGAAATTTAATAATTAACAAATATCGTGTTAAAACAGAACAATTTATGCTTTATGCTCCTGGTTTCTAACACTAATAAATGGGACTGAATTCTTCTAACCACTCGTATCGCAGAAAGCAGGATTGTCTAAACACACACAAGCTTACTAATAGTTTTACAATTGATTTTCATTTTAATTAGTTTTCAATTTACTTTACTTAGAAATAAAGAAAAACAAAGGCCGTGTCTGGCAATCACTTTTCTTAAATTGACCCAAAGCTACCCTCTTCCCTCTCTTTCTCTTCCTCTATGTATTTCTCTTCTGTTCTTTTTTTAAATTCTATATCCTTTAAGGCGTGCAGTACTTTTCTTTAGTCTCAGTAGTGCCACACTGATGATTTCATCTTTACCAAGGGATCACTCTGTTATTGGCAGTGGCAATTAGCCACTATTTATCTGGTATTTAGGAAGTCATTTAGGAAGTGTGAGGCTTGAACGAGCCTGGCAGACAGGATGTACGATCTTTGCCATCCAAGAATGAATGAATGTAAATGGACGTTTTAGAAATAATTGAGAAAGCTGATGTAAACATGCGCAGAGTTTTGAAGACAATTGTCTGATTCCTGTTCAGAAATACTGTGCATATTCTGGTATTTATTTGTTAATTAAGTTTACTGTCATTTTGTGGTTATTATGCTGTGGTTGAAAGCAAATTTGATATCTACTATAAATAAGACATAAAAACAGAAGCATGTGCAGAAGCGAGTGTTTATTTACTTTATTACTGACAAGTAATGACTATGCATGGTGGTGGTGGCGGCTCAATGTGTTAAGGTTCTGAAATACTGATCAGAAGGTCGGCGGTTCGAGCCCCAGCTCCGCCAGGTTGCCACTGTTGGGTCCTTGAGCACGGCCCTTAACCCTGTCTGCCCCAGAGGTGCTGTATAATGGCTGACCCTGCGCTCTGACCCCAGCCTACTAACAAAGCTGGGATATGCGAAGAATAAAGAATTTCACTGTACAGTAATGTACGTGACGAATAAAGGCGGAACTTCTAACTTCTGCTTCTAACATACAGTTTGAAGTTTCTTTACATGATGGAAAATAAATACATTCTTTCTTTTGACTTAAAGCCTTAAAGTTCTTAAAAAAGAAAAGGAAAGAAAAAAAGTGACTTGCCTAACTAAGTGTTGCTTTTATTGACTCTGCTGCTGAATGACACGTGTGTGTGTGTGTGTGTGTGTGTGTGTGTTTTCTACTCTGTTCTAAACATACAGGACTCTCAGCAGCGTGTGGAGATAATCCAGTCTTCCTCTCTGGATGTTTTTTCTCCTGAGGATGAAGACAATCCCTATGAGTCAGTGACCACGGCTGTGACACGTAAACCCTGCTCACTCGACATCCACCTCGTAAACGCTTCTACCCACAATGGTCAGTTATTCTACATTACATGTAGTTTCTCCTAGCATAAACAATGTATTTAAAGGCATGTCATCCTGAATGTATGTGCAATAGAAACAAAAACCCATCCAAAGGATATCAGTTGATATGTCACGGTGGAGCAGCTCTTAACATGAACAACACTGTATACAGTACCTAGGGCTTCTTTTATAGCTGAGAGCTTTTATTGTTAAAACTCAATTCAACTCTAAGGGTTCACTTTTTTTCTCCAGAACTGTGAATGGGTGTGTTCTATAAAGACACATAAAAATTATGATTGTTTGTTTTATCAGCTTAAGCACACCATTTGTCTAATTGTTATAAAAGTAAAAGTTATGCCAAATAATGATGGAAACTGAAAGCGGTTCACGTACTGTACTTTTTTTTTAGTGTACAGTATATCAATCCTAATGAAATGGTGCAGTGGTAGACGTTGGTGTGGTTTAATTCCATTGGTGCAGAATGTGGTGAAAACCATACAAAGTGAAAAATCTGATTCATTGATGTGTAACATGTGCCCGAGTGTTGATGCTCAGTGTAGAGAAGGTGCTGCAGATATCTTACAGTACATGCTTTAACTTTTAGTGCACATGCAGCAATGCAAACATTTAGTTACATGGTTTGTTCCAGTTGCTCCTTTTTCCTGTGCTGTTACTGAACTCTCAGCTGCCTCTGACACACACACATGCACACATAAACACACACACACAAACCAATGAAGAGGCACTTAACTCCCCAGCTGAAACTCCTCCACATTACTGTGGGCGGTTTTGATCCTACACCTACCTGAATCTAAAGGGTAGGTCTGTACAATGAGTATACTATACTGTATATTAGGCTAAACAATATAAAATTCTTTCCTTTTAAGCATTTATAAAAAATAAAAACCTTTATGCATGTATAGTATTACTCATTTGTATTGATTTGTGGTGGAACTGCAGGATAATAATATTAACAATGTAAGATTACACAGTCTGGATTCTGGATCACATTTCCACCCACACACTCCTGTTGTAAAGGAATTTCAGATGGCCGAATTTTTGCTGTGGTTGCATTGGCATGTTCTGAGACTTGGGTTGTCGTGGAAACAGCCCAGGCGAGTCACCTGTGGGTTGCCATGGCACTGTGCTGCGGCTGAGCCGAGATGCCTGTAGGCAGGCTGATTCACACCTGCTGCTGCAGCGAGAGAGGGGTTTATATGAGTCAGGACCCAGCATCGCACTCTTTACATAATGCTACAGTATGAAGCTGTACCATGTGTGAGGCTGCAGGATTATTCAGGATAGAGATGTTATTGAAGATTATTCATGGGCATTTCTTTTCAGGCAGGACCTCTTGAATGAGTATGGCGTAATATATGGCGTATGGCGTATTTTCCAGTATGGGTTTTCAGTCATATTTTTGGCTCAGTCGTTGAGATGGTGTGAGAGTGTCTCCTAGGTCTTTAATCGCTTTAATCTAGCTTTCGAAGACACAGCATGCAGTCCGGAATGTATTAAGGAGTTTAATGCTTCACTGTGTTTTACAGAGACACTTGAAAGTAATCAGAAAACACTTTTTGTTCTCATAATTTAATGTGGAACTCATAAAAGTTTCAGAACATTTTTACACTTTACTAGATTAGATTATCTGTGCTATCTCTGAGCACAGAAAAAAACATCTTAGCAAGTCAGAATGTCTTGGATATACAAGTTGTCCCCAACATCCGTGTTGGTGGAGGCATGGATGTAACTGCACTTTGAATTAAATGATCTTTTCCAGGTACACTATGGTCTTTGTGTTTCCATTGGGCATTCTTTCTGAAACTTTTTAAAACATTTAGCTAAAAAAGTGTTAGTTCCTCCTACGAATGGAGACTTTGGGGACCCTGTAGTTCTCATATTTCTCTTATAAGGTTAAAACCTACTTCTTTTTTTTTTTTTTACTTAAGTTTTAAGTGATTTAAAGGTTTTTTTTTTTTTATAATTATTTTGTCAGATAATTTTACTCTTATTTTAAAGATTGGTCAACACTATTTTAAAATCAGTAAAAAGAAAAAGGTGTGTACAGTATATGCTGTAGTATACACTATAAATATTGCAGATAATATTTTCTGCATGGTTTCTTTGAGTCACAACTTTGTAAAAAATTTACAAATGACAAAATATTATGTCAATATTGTTTTGCTTATACCGGTGCAAACTTTGCATGATTTTGCGAAATGCTACAAATTCACCTCCCACACTTTTGTCTCAAAGAATAAATCAGCTTCAGGTGTGTTTTAGAATCAATTCATGAAAAATCAGTTTGGTTCACACATATTTCTCACGATGTAGAAACCCTGAGTGTGTTGAGTTTGCAGTCTTGTCCTTAATCAGTGAAGACAAATGCTTTAATGTGCAGCAAACAGCTCACCACCTGCTTGCAGTGCAGTGCTGTTCCAGAGCAAGGAAAAGAGGGACACAATCTTGTTGTGCTATGCTGAAAGTGGCTGACAGTTTTTTAAAATTATTAACACCACACAGTTTAGCACTTCATGAATATTCCAGTGTCATTTGCATAAGAAAGGAAGGTAAGAAGGGAGAATGGAAGAAGGGATGCACCCTAGTATTCATAACAATTTGTGTGGGTGTGTATGAAGTGGAAAAGTGGTGAGAAGCAAGTGTGTGTGTGTGTGTGTGTGTGTGGACACATTTTCAGTTCTTTGGTAAGGATTATGAAGATCCATTGTGGTCCCCATGTTGGCTTTGTAATTCAATTAATCTCTATTTTATTTATTTATTTATTTTATTTTAACAAAGAACATCAAACAAAGCTTTGAAATATATACAGATAAAAAGATGAATGAAGTCGAAGCCTATCTTGGGGGTCCAAATCTTTCACTTGAGGAGCTTGCATGTACAGAGGAGGCATTATATGTTTTTTCCATCCGAAATGCACTGTTCTGTTGAAAGGTATTGTAAGGTACAGTCACCTTTCCTCACTCCTCCTAAATCATATCCATCGGTCATTGTGGAAAAAAACAAAGAGTCAACACTATGTCAGTACTAATGCCTAGTCAATGCCAGTTCTACTGCCAAATGATTTTAGGAACTCCTTAATTGGCAGATGCTGAAACAGAAGACTGCTGAACTACCATTAAGCAATCTCTCCCATGACTCAACACCCTTCATTAATGTAGATGTCGATAGCCAGTACATTGATTCCATAGAAGAGAGAGAGTATATCCAGGGCAAAAAATCTCTGATGCTATTTAAGTCCAGGACCATACAGTATACAATTTGCAGAAATAGTTATAACATGTCTGCCTGCAACAGGTGAACCTCTTAATTTTTTAAACTGTAATTTCACAAAATTTAGTTTGGTGTGACATCACATGGTATTGGTTTCCACTGGATTGGTGGCTAAATATTAGGAAATTGTACAAAATTTACTTTGTTCACTGTAAGTTTTAAATCTACTGTCATTTCCTCTTATTACAGTCAATACTAAAGAAAATGTATATAAAAGTTTGTTTACGCCTTGTTGAGGAAAGAGTTGTACCTCCTGTTCGGTAATCTGAGAGTGAATTACTGATGAGAAATCAAAAAAAATTATCGAATAAAGATTAAGTTCTGTCTCAGAACAACTCCAGCGTGTTAAAATTCACTTATATTGTTAAGTAGATCCGACACACAACTGTTCAAAACATATATTTTACTCAACATTTTGATTTCACTTGTGGTGCAGGTTAATCTTAAGGCAGATATCCAAGTTCATCAAAGGTTTCATTAAATTCTCTCCAGCTAGTTTTGTGATGCTGCAACAAAATCAGTTTGGACAGACATACAGACAGACAGATTTTCTGAGACTGGTTTCGAGTCCTCCAATGTATGAAACATACTAAAATCACTGAAAGAGCGTGTTCCAACCAATGTAGAGACAAAACCTTTGTTTTCTTTATATAGAAGGTTTAGAGTACTGCACAAAGGTCTTTTTTTGTACAAACTTTGTTATACTTGCTTATTTTATGACTTTATTATTAAGTCAGTACAAAAATGAATCTTTTATGATTTCCACACTATAGTATTCCAGGAAAAAAATAATCTTACAGGAAACTATCTGCAATCCAGAAAAGAAAGCATGCATATTACTGTATGTACAGTAAAAGACCACTTTTCAGACAAGAATAAAAAAGCTCCTGGGTTTTGCATGCATGAAAAAAGAAGCAGGTGCGACAAAACTCCTGAGTAGGACTGTGGCTGGTTCTGCAGGATGTTCAGTAGAACTAAACAGCTAATGTGTATCCTAACTGCAATAATTGTACTTGAGACTATATTTTTAGCAAAGGGTCATCATACAAATTATTGACTTTGTTTACTGTTTATTACTTTTTAACTGTTTTTATAGTGTTTTCTGAATGTAGAAACTTTTTTGAAGACACCCATCAGCAGTTATTTGCATTTGTCCTCTGCACAGGACTCTGTATGTGTGTATGTGTGTGTGTTTGTGTTAGGATCGAGCATGCTATACAGAAAAAGGGAATCAAATGGGATTTCAATTCTCCCTGGATCGCATAACTACTCTTTCATGATCCAAAATATCCTGAGTCCCTTTCACCCAGTCAGGTGTTTCAGCTGATAGGGAAGCTCTCTGTGTACTGGACAGAAGTACTCTTATTCAAAGCAGAGATGCATACAAGGGCAATATGTCTTAAATCTATTTTGGAAAAGATGGATGAGAGAATACCTGCCATTAATGCAGGAAAGATAGAAATGCAACCAAGACAAAAAAACATATGTTTGGAGAGGGATAAGAAGGATCATATACAGTAGATCACAATCTAAGAGGTTTACCGTTGTTCAACCTCTGGCTACAATTTCCCACTACTACTCAAACTCAGTGGCAACTTCAATTTGAACCAATTTAAGCTACCAAATTTAAGGATGGTTGGTTGGGTGTTTTCCTGCAGGAAAAACAAGGATAACATGCAAAAGAAGAAAAAAAGTATATTGTATGTGTGTGCATGGGGGGGAGGGGGTACGGGAGAAATGCGCCGGCCTCACCGGTTTCAATGGATCACTCAGATGATAGAAAATGGCTATCCTGTAAAGCTGTCCTGATGGTAAATAATCCTGGTTTCACAGAGTTCACAGTCCAATACAGTGGAAAACAGCTCAGAGAAAAAAATTGTGTCCGGGATTTCCCTTCGTGATTTAATGGCGCATAAACAACACTGTTAAATTTCACATTTCACTTAAGAACAAATCCAACTCACGAACGTGGTCCTGGAATGGAACTCATTTGTAAGTAGGGGACTACCTGTATCCCCAAGCAAATTTGAGTAGTTATGAAATACATAATTTATATACATTACATACAAAATGGTGGCAGCGTCAACAATTATTAATGCTTTGTTTTCCATCATAATCACAAGTGTTTAAATATATAAAGTTCATCATTATTCCTGTTGAAATGGCATGCAGTGTCACAAGGCAATAGTAGCTGAGTGCTTAAAGAAATAGCCAAGCATGTTATCTAATCTTGAGCTTGTGCATAGGTGTGCATGTTTCAAATGAAAATGAAAATTCCTTCTGAGATCAGCTACAGAGCTGTGATTCATCACTTTATTTTATTCTAAACTCTGCGTTCTGTACTCAGCGTATAATAGTCTGCAAAGTGACTAGTGTACTGCTTCGGGCTTTCTCAGTAGTGTGAGTAGCATTGGTAAGTTGAATTAGAATTGTGAATGTGTGTGATTGATGATGTATTTCCTCTCACCTATCACGCTCTATTCATTAGACTTTCTCTAACTATTCTCTGTTTCTCACTCGCACTCTGGAGAAAGAATCGTACAAATGAACACCTGAAATTTGCCCCCTGGAAGATTGTGTGTGTGGGTAGGTGTGAAGGTGTCAAAAATTTCTAACATTTTAATACATAATATTCTTCTGTGGTAGACAAAAACCTAAAGATTGGACTTGTAACGCACACATCAAGAAGTTTACCAGGAATATTAGACTGATTAGTGAATCCTATGGTGTATTTTTTTGTCTTTTTCTCCCCTTTTCTATCTATCTATAAATCTTTCTATCTATCTATCTATCTATCTATCTATCTATCTATCTATCTATCTATCAAGGCCACTCTTTAAATGTTTTGACTGGCGATGCAGAGCAGCGTAACCATGGTGATGACTACAGCAGTCTAACTCCAGACTGTTCCCCTCCCTCTCCTGGTACTGCACTGAAGAACATTGAGAGAGTTATTCGCCCCCAGGTACACACGCGCGCACACACACACGCACACATATATATACACACACGTCTGTGCAATGTTATTCTGTTCTCAATATCAATGCAAAACACGCGCATACACACACACACACCCATACACACACACAGGAGAATGTTCAACATCCCCTTAACACCCTGATGCATCTTGTTTGATACACATGTGCCATTATGGCATGTGCCAGGCAGCTGTAGTGCCTAACATTTATCAGAGTGCCTTACATTTGTCTCACTTAGGCAGCTGAGCAGTTGAAGGTTGAGGGTCTTGATCAAGGAGCAAGTGGCGCTGCTGGCAATATCAGTGTTCTCGTGCAAACCAGTAAAAATGGCTTTTTTGTAGGCCATAGTGCTCATGAGATAGGGCCATTCACCTCTTGTGTGTGTGTGTGTGTGTGTGTGTGTGTGTGTGTGAGAGTGGAGGGGGCATGGTTTGGCCTGGTTGTCTTAGGAACAGCTGCAAGTCTGACTCACATGCTGAGAATGTAACCTGATATTTTCAAATTTGTTTAATAGGAAACTGATTACGCTTTTTTTTGGGGTGGGGGTGGGGCGAGGGGGGTCTCATGAACTGTTAGTGTTGGAGGTTTGTTTGAGAAAAGAGGATTTACATTTGTGTGATGAAATGTGTATTTCAAAAACTGGGGTCAGGATGTCAGTTTAAACAAAGTGGTTCAGTTGGCATTCATTCAATCATTCATTCATCTTCTATAATGCTTATTCTGTGAGACCTTGGGGGAGACCTTGCAGGGCATGAGGCAGGGTAAAATACACCCTGGACAGGGTGCCAATCCATTGCAGGACACACACACACACACACACAATGGGCAATTTGGTTACACCAATTAGCATATCCTGCGTGTCTTTGGACTGTGGGAGGAAACTATAGTACCTGGAGGAAACCCACCAAGCACGGGGAGAACATGCAAACTCCATGCACACAGACCCGGAGGCGGGAATCAAACCTTCAAC
This sequence comes from Clarias laeviceps, assembly GCA_030014305.1. Classification (NCBI taxonomy): domain Eukaryota; kingdom Metazoa; phylum Chordata; class Actinopteri; order Siluriformes; family Clariidae; genus Clarias; species Clarias laeviceps. The sequence continues at coordinate 27,667,338 of JAQMYJ010000012.1, read as the reverse complement.
CCTGGAGGTGATTTATTTTTTTTTTTTTCGTGAGAATCAACAACAGTGAAAAATTCATGGATTCCTCTGTAAAAATCAAATTTTTGTCAAGTCCCAAATAAACTCTTAAACACTTTGAGTGATCTTCCCTATTTAAAGTTTGAACAAGGCAGAAGACCCAACCTGAGTGAGCATTGTGGAAAGAGTGAGAGACAGAATAAATTCAGATTCAGAATAAAGACAGATTCACTGTCTCTCCACTGTAAAATGCAATCCATTCTTTATGGAGAGACTTTGGGGTGAGTAGTAGTCATATTTAAAGGGTTAAGTTATGTTTAATCATGGTGATTTTTTCCAAAATAATAGATTTTCAAGTTGTTTGTGATGTGTCTTGTTTTCCGATTGGACCACAAAGGAGCGAGCTAGGGATCACTGGAGCAAAAGTGTTTTCGAGCATGATGGGCTGTTTAAGGTCTTGCCACAGCATATCAATCAGATTTCTTTTTAAAGTCCTGACACAGACTATGCCAATCCAAAACATTAATTTTGTATTTTTGAGCCATTGAGGTGAACGTGTGTGTTTTAGATGTTGTTCTGGGTTTTCTTTGAGCTCCTGGATGATTCATTGTTGTGCTTTTGGAGTCATTTTGGTAGGCTGGCCACTCCTGGGAAGGTTCACTGCTGTTTCAAAATAATGGCTGTCACCAGTCCCAAAGCATTACAAATAGCTTTGTAACGCTTTCCGGACCAATAAATGTCGACTATCTTGTTTCTTTTCTGTTCTTGAATTTCTTTCGATTGTGGCATGATGTGTTGCTTCTTGGGATCTTTTAGCATGCTTAACTTTGACAGACAGGTTCTATTTACAGTAAGTGATTTCCTGATTCAACAGGTCTGGCAGTAATCAGGGTAACATTTGGCAGGGCCAGGAAGGTTTGATCAGTGTTTTTTCTTTAATAAATAATAAAATAATCATTAAAAAAATTATTTAGCATTTGCTGTGGTTATCTCAATCATTTAAGTGTGACATATATACAAAGAAAATCAGGTACACAGCACTGTACTGTAATAGTGGAAAGCGTGACGAGGGGACAAATGCACTCTTCACATACAGAAAGATTGTTTATGCATTCTGTCATTCTGTCTATATTTCTCATTTAGCGTTTGCAAATCTTCTCTTAAATGTGTTTTCAATCCCCGCATGAATAACTACTGTACATTTATACATGCATAGCATCCTGAAACATTATTATACATTATATAATGTATAATACATTATAACCCACTGTCACTATAAATAAACACCGAAATGAATGGAAAATACATGAAGAATTAAAGCCTTCTTAGTAAGACCTAGAAGTCATATATTTTTTCTTTTTTTTTTATATAACTGAGGCTTCATTTAGAATTTGTCCTGCCATGCTGTTTATTTTCTTGGTCTGTTTCTGAGACGCGAATGTTCTACATAAGCGATCTGTGCCTTGTCTTGGAATAAAATTCCCAGAAATATGTCAGTTTTGTAGTTTGACTTCTTCTGCTATGCATGAAAAATTTAGAGTCATGAATATATTTATAGAGAAACCCAGAGGAGGTGTTTTGTTGAATGATTGCTTTGGCAGTTTGAAAACAGAAGCTTTAAAGCGTTGCACTCATGCTCCATTAACCTCTAGCATAAGCTTTCTGCTGAAACTCATCACACAGAATTCTGCTAAGCCCTAAACAATAAATTACAATAAATGTAAGGATTGACCAAGAGTAATGCTGAATTTACACTTCAAGATTGATTATTTTGTTTCAATGTTGCTATCGGCAGTAATACTGCTCCTGCTCCTATTGTTATTCAGAGTAATAACACTTAGATAGTATTTCCAGTAAACTCTAGTGCATGTACAGTATAGTGTTAGTATAGTGTTTGTTATAGTGTTCTCAGTATTGGCCCGGCATCATAGCCAGATACTCATACTTACAAATTATAATACAGGATGTGATGTAATCTGAACGTATCTACTGACCGTATAAGCAGCAACACCTCAAAGCAAATCAGGGAAGAAGAACTGCAGCATGCTAAAACATAATGAAACATCTGAAACCTTAAACTCAGAGTGAGGAGTTCATTACTAGCAGTAAATGCTGGCTGGATGAGAAAAAAAAAGTCTACAGATGATACTGGGTGAGTGAAAATAACAGTTCTTACGCAATATGTTGTTCCTGATCATCATCCAGCATGAAGAATGAGTCTAATATCCTAAATGCATGAATTCACACACATGCGCTTTTCATAGACACCAGCATAACAACTTTACTTTTATCCAAACAATAATCTTACAAAAAGTAACTGGATGAACTGGATTAACACTCCACAAATTCACATTATTTAAGAGGTTTTCTTTTTTATATTGAAAAAGAATGAACAGATGATACATGATTCAAAAAGTAACATTTTGATTAAATGGGATCCCATTGCATCAGCATCCAAGTAGCTAATGTGAAAGACTATGTGCACAATGCAGCACTGATCAACGCAAAGTTCTAATGTGAATTATGATGAGGGTAATGGTTTTATTATTGTGTCAGAGCTCTATGGACAAAACAGTTATCATAATTCTGTGTACTGACCCTTTATTTGCACTACTTTATGTCAACAATCTTCTTTATTTTTGTTACATTTGGCATTCATTTACAAATTTTATATATTTTTTCTATAGATTTAAACCCCAAAAATGCTGCTTATTCAGCTGTAAAATGTCTACTAACATTTGTACATCGTCCCAAAGTGTGATACCTCAACAAATTAATAATTTGCACTCTTTCACATACTCATTCCTGGAGACTCATTTAAACCTGATGACTTACACTGTTTCAGGACACATTGAGACAAATGTTACGTGTACAAACCAACATCTGTTACTTTTGATTCTGTAAAGCTGCTCTGCGACAATGTACATTGTTAAAGGCTCTATATAAATAAAATTGAATTAAACTGTATCTGTCTCTTCAAACCATGTTCAATGACAACCCAGCCCCCCAGTTAAGGAATATGATTTTGAGTACAGCAACCATCTTTTGCAACCAAAAATGAGCATCAGCACAGGAAGTGGTTTGAATAGTGTCACTAAGTGATTTGCACGTTACAACTTGCGAACTAGGCAAGTGTAAATTCATGTATAGTACATAGTAACATTAGAGAAGCACTTTGCTAAAATCTTGGTCGTGTGTCAAACTCTGTAGGAAGAAGAGTTATCATTTGCAGTTTAATATTATCCAGTGAGGCCCATCAAGGTCAGAAAGAAACTGAAAATGAAATGAAAAAAAAAAAAAACAGCATTTCCTTGTGGATGTGTGAACACAGCTATTTTGGGTCCTAATGGAGAAATGTAGGTAGCAGCATTACATCATAATGTGACTACAGTCTCTATAGAGCCTTCTCACAGACTGTAGTCAATGAGGCAATAGTGTTCGCTGCATATTCACACTAGCATTAAAGGTAAAGCATGTTGACACATTTAACACATAGAAATACACTAAAATTCAGCGATATCTATTCTAGTTAGACACAATATTAGAACGACTTAGGGGCTCACTGATGGTGCAGCTGTTGCTCAAATATTTGTTCCTCGATCCTGCATTAATTTCTGCTTAGGACTGTAAAGTCTGCCATGCTTATCCCTGTTTTTAAGAGTTCAAGGATACCAAGTATGGCACACCATACACCTAGATCCCATTTCATGCAACCAGGAGAAACAGGCAGCAGAGCAGAGTTAGTTAGACGCACACACGCACACACACAGGACTACAGCATGAACTCGAACAACCACATGCATATTTCATAGCTGTAAACCCATGAGCAGCTATTAAGTGTGTGATGCAAGCAAACACATTGTGAACACACGCATACTCACTGGCTTCCTGATCAGCACTGCTGGGACTCTATATCTCTGCTTACTGTAGCTCAGGCCACATTCCTTGGATTTTATGTAGACCTGTATACCTGCACTGATCCTGGATTTTGATCCTATCCTTCTCTTTACTTCTCCTTGGTTCTTTGCCTTTTTTTACTTCTGTGATTACTGAACTGCTTATAAATCAATTCCCTTTGTAGATGGATTGTTTTTACCAGGATAATGAATTAGATCCTTAATGAGCAAGCCAGAGGTGATGGTGGCAAGGACAACCTCTCTGAGACAGTCTGGTTCCTCATGATTCTTCTGGGTGACAGCGGATGGTCATTACATATCCCAACCTTTATACACCTGTATAAAGTCAAACTGTACTGACTGTGTTTAAAGCATCTTCAGTATGAGCATCAGAATCATAAGGGGAAAATGCGTTTTAATTTCTTTAATAGTTTTAGCTGTAAGTCTTTAGTACCTAATTGTAAATGCAACTGTTTGATAACTGTGGGGTGTTGTAAGATAAAAAACTGCTCCCTGATGCAGTCTTCATTAGTCTAGTTACTAATAAAGAGCAGGCACCTTATTATGGTGCAGGACCAATCAATGCTTTATGTATCTCTAGTAGTATTTGATAATGCAGTGTCTAAAAGATAGAGATATGGAGCTTGTTTTTGCAGCTACCTGAACATCCAGGCAGTAAGGCATTACAGTAGTTAGATCTAGAAGTAACAAAAGCCTGAGCTAGTTTTTCTACATCATACAGTGCCATTATAACTCTGATCTTAGTGATATTTCTAATAAGAAAAAGACTGCTTGTAATAATATGCAAATGACTGAGACACCCGAGGTGCTGTGAAGAGAATGAGGACTCAAGAGAGCATGAGAGTCAGGCACGAGAGACTGCTAGTCTGTTTATTTTTCCTTGGGCTTTGCATTTCACCATGTAAGAACCTCTAAATGTAAGGGTTCGAAAAGAAACTGTCACCTTCACTCACTCTCTCTCACATACACACACACACACATGCTTACACGCATGCGCACATACAGACACACTTGGAAAAACACTGTCAATTGATGTTTTTTATCAGCTCAACACAAGTTTTTTTTTAAGCTTTTCTGCAGCTCCTTTAATGAACACACACACACACACACCCATAAATAAGCATCATTAATTAAGGACAGGTGTTCTCTTATACATTACTACACGTTCTCCCAGACTCTGCCCTTCATTCACAAACTGGCAGGCATTCGTCAAAGCTTTCAATGAGACTAGATACAATAAACACAATATGATGTTTTACTTCTACACATGAAGAAAGCGAAACGCCATTTAGGGTTACTGCATGACACATTTAATACTTTAATAAGCGCTGTCTCTGTAATGTGATGAAGTCTGAATACTGACTGAAAATTCCAATGGCTATGCATGTATTAGCTTAACTGCTGTGCTACAACTTTTTTTTCTAGAATTCTGTGGTAAAGAGAATGCCTAGTTAGACAGCTGATAAGGGTTGAGGTTGGGTTATTGTGATGAGGCTGAGCAGACTGTAAATGACTGTCTGCTCAGCCATTGACTGTATGCTGATAACAGCTTCTTATAGGGTTACTGTAATAGTTGACCCCTGTGAGTCTACAATAGATGCAAAAGACACTCGGTGTTACTTGCAGCTTTTCAGAATGAATTTTAAAGACTTCACTGTTTTTCTACCAAAGCAAAGAGCTTCAGTACATGGCAAGACACCAACTCACTCACTCACTCATCTTCTATACCACTTTACCCTGTATACTTGATCCTGAGTCGCGGGGGGCTGGAACATATCCCAGGAGACTTATACAGTAGCACGAAGCAGGGTACACCCTGGACGGGATGCCAATCCATCACAGTGCGCATACACATACACACACTCACAGGCTCATTCACACACTACGGGCAACCCTGGGAACGCCAACCGCATAGAGAACATGCAAACTCCATCCACACAAACCCGAGGCGGGAATCAAACCCTGGACCCTGGAGGTGCAAGACAACAGTGCTAACCACTAAGTCATTGTAAAAATTTAATAATTGCAGACTAAAACCATTTAGTCCAGCAAATCTAGGAGGTCAATAGGGGATCAAATACTTTTTCATGGTCTTGTATATTTACATGAGAGCTTACAGTCTACACTTTATAGTCAGTGTTTCATTTGAAATTCTGTAAAACAGTAAAACAGTTTGACCCATCCAAACTAATTCAGGCTAATTTGAGTTAGATGAACATGAATGGCGGTCGTTTTGCTCCAAATACTTCCCTAATGCTCTGGAGATGTCCCTATCGTTTATGAGGTCTCTTGGTGTGAACTGTAGGACAGCTGTGCTAAATGAGCTAATATAAAAGCTAATGCTTGCTAGCAAACTGAACGAGCAGCTTAGATAAAAAGCCACGGGAATCCCTCGGCACAGATGGCAAAACCGAGGCGAGAAGCATGCTAGTGCTAATGTGTTATCCTTACCCTTAAAAGAGCCCCACTTCCCAGTGTAAAAGAGAAGGGCACCATTCTAAATCATGGAGCTGTGTTTCAGGGCTTTATTCGGGCTGCATTAGCATCTGCGATATGTGAGATCTTTTGTGCACAGAATGTTCCAGCGGGAGACTTAATGGCATTCATCGCCCTAAAGTCCTAGGGCTCACAGAATAATTATCATAATTGCAATTCATAAATTTTTCACTCGCAGCTCTTTTGCTGAGTAAAAGTCGATCTAGCAAAAATACATGTTTTTCCTACCACAGGTAAACACACACACACAGCAGTGGAGAGTCTGGAGTTAAATTTTCTGTGTGTGTGCTAGCCATGTGATAAGGATGGACAAGCGTGCTGCATTTGTTAACCAAACAAAGTTGGCCATGACATGCTCATTAGATGTAACACAGCTATCACATAGTGAGAGTGTGCATGTGTATGTGAGCATGACAGAGTGTGTTAACTTACAGGCTCATTTGCAGCTGCAGCTGTGAGTTATTAGCGGTCCTTAGAGGTGTCTGTGAAAACTTGATGAGAACAGGTTGCTTACCGGAGCAGAACTGTGAGACAACGGATTTTACTGCTAAACACTTTTAAGTGCTACGCATCTCAAAAAAAAAGATGGATCTGTTTAGCCACGTCTGACTTGGGATGGGATGAGTTGTGCAGTGACCACTCATTTAATACACACTGCACTTACATGGGATTGTGTTTTATTCCAACCAAAAAAAATAACAACAACTAATTCTCATCCTTACAGCAGTGTCACGTAAACTTAGGGAACCGTTCCCAAATTTCCCATAGTGAATTGTCACTCTGTCCAGGGTGTACACTGCCTTGTGCCCTAAGTCTCCTGGGATAGGCTCCAAGTCCTTGTGACACTGTACACAGGATAAAGTTTTACAGTATAGACGATGAATGAATGAATGAATGAATAAATGAATATTAACTTTGGTCTAGAAACGTCTTGGGATAAATTTAACAATACAGTAATATATATTTGTTACATTGTAACTTTGCAATGAGAACTACTAGATCAATTAACTATATTTAAGGTATTTTGACTTAGTAAGACATCAAATGAAATCAATAATTTAATACAATTTCGAAGCATTTGATATTCACCTACAAGAAGATAAATCATCAGATCAATCAGTGTTGGAACAAAAAAGTGTTGGATCTGTTGCTTCTTCATTCACATATAGAGGGGGCTCTTGCCTGAGCATACAGGCATTTTGTGTGTGTCTGTGTACAGTATGTGAGTGTGCATGTATTTTTCATTGGGGTATGGTGAAATATGCAGTATGCATAATACATTTCATAGAAGAATAGTGGCTAACATGCGGCACTTTGGACCAGGGTTCGACTCCCGGCCTGGGAACCATCCTTGCCACTGGGGAGGTTGCACAAGTGAATGAACTGCTCCCAAAACTTAATGAATTGCACCATGAAGGGCATCTGGCATAAAACATCAGATATGTTCTGATCCAGTGATCTGCTCCTATACATATTATGTATTTTATAAATCAGTTATGCTGTTAACATGCACTCTGCTTTTCCTGTCATTTTCACAATAGATAACGAATAAATTGAATTAAAGCAGAAATTCTTCACCCTGTAACATTTTGTTTAGCTTCCAAATTTAGAATGCGAGAATTGCTGAGTCTGAATATTATTTTCGCTCTAGGAATGGCACTGACCTACCTTTTGTAGGCAGTTTTGCTGAATGCCTTGTCTGTGAGTAACTCATGACAGCCACTAGCTAGGAAGACTAGAAAAAAAGTGGCCAGTCTGACAGGATGTGCTGGCGTCTGGACCTTAAATAACTGTCTTTTCATATGCAAGATCAGCTTGTCAGTGCAGTGGCACAGATGTTGTGTGCAGGGTTTGAGATGCAGTAACGGTTATATATATGCTTGTGTTCAGATATTGGCTAAGGAAGTCAAATGCGGCAATAGATTTGTGTTGGGATAATGCATAGATCATAATGCTTTATTCAGTTCACCTCTCTTTTTCTCTGTCAAATATTGAGATAATACACGTGTGTTGAGAGAGAGTGTGAGACAGGTTGTGTCATAAAAGAGGCATCACTCGGCAAGCGTTTGGCACGTATTAATTAATGTGACACCTATGATGCAACAGGAAGTGAAGATGATGATTATGTAAGACTTCCTGTTGTTATATAACAACACAAGAGTCATCATCCTCGTGTCTCTTGCTCTCTCAGCATATCCATATGAACTCCCACTGACAGGTGTTTTGGTCCAGTCTGTCTGTGTGTGCAGCAGCAACAGCAGCGCATCATGTTTTTTGAACACAACAAGCTGCTGTGACTCAGAGCTGCTACGCAACAAGGCCTCGTCCACGCGACATGGCAACCCTTATTGTCCCCGTTAGTATATACAGTGTGTGTCCTTCCTGATCTTAGCTAAGATGATGGGTAATAAATAAAAAAGCTGCATCTTAAGAAACAGAGGAAGTTCACATACCAAGTGCAAACGCATTCTCACAGCATATTGATCTCTGCCTCCAGATAACTAAAGTGAGGAAGAGGCTCTGTGACAGAGAGGCATAACTGAGTCTTAGCGTCTTAGTAGTTTCTCTTGTAGATAAATCTGTATTAGCTGCAATACTTCTGACCTTCACTCTGCTTCTTCCCTTTTTCAGCCCAAGCAGCGCACGTCTCTGTCCTCATCGCAGGATGTACAGCGGCCCGTAGCGAGCCACAGTGGCGAGCCGTCTGAGGTGAGCTCATCTCTGGGCTATGCCAGTTTTAGCACCAGCCCTCCTGCTAGTCCTCTCATCAGTCCAGCTAACTACTCCACCGGGTCAGCTGAGGACTGCCTCCTTGCTGGTAAGTTTTTTGTTCTTCAGGGGTTAAGCAAATACTCTACAGAGTAGATACACTATATGGCCGAAAACGTATGGACACTTGTCCATGAAATTCATATGTGCTTGTGCATCCCCTTCCAGATTTTTCCCTGTATTTGATGTAATATAATGCATATTTTGCTGGGTTTGAGTATAAAAGATCTGTACTCTGTGTGAATAGTTTTTAAGATAATACAAAGGTGCTTTATGTCTGACTGACAGACCATGAGATGATCCTTTAAGCATATGTCAAGCCAGGTTCAATAATGAAATGCTACAGTACTTTATCAAGTTCTTGTCTCTTGCTATTCTGAATGGTTCTACTGTATCTGCATAGATAATGCAAACATCAAACCACGTGAAATGACAGAGGTGCATATTAAAGGCACTCTGATCACATACACAGTGTCAGGGGAAGCCAGGATGAGTGTTCAAGTCATTCATTCACTTCACATTGTGACTGTTTAAACATGGTCACGTTGCCAGTAGGTGGCGACGAGAGATGTATGAATGCTGCAGTATCGTGTTTTCATTACAACAGAAATTCTACATGCATGAAAGTGAAATATGCGATGAGGTGTTCAGGTTGGCCCAGGTTTAGAGCAGATGTCACTTCCTGCGTGTCATTTCCTTTGGACCCTGCGTGGGCAGTTGTGGAGCTAATGCTGTTACCATGGCAATGTGATTCCTGTTAGCATGGTGTGGGAGTCATGGTGACGGCGATGTCTGTAATGATGAGATTCTGGCAGCCGCCACTCACCAGCACTGTCTGTATGTTGTCTGACACCCTCCTCTTCATGAGTATAGGAGAGAGAGAGAGAGAGAGAGAGAGATGAAGAGGAAAAATGGAGGTCATGTTAAGGTAAAGTATAGTCACAGGGAGCGTGCTGTGTAGAGGTTTCTCTTTCTTTTCCTGCTGTTAAAGAGGATTAATCTTAGTCTTAGCTATGCTCTTTTAAAGTTTATAGTGGCTACTTTTTAGTCTCGCTCTCTCTGTAGCCACTCAGTGTCCAAACAGCAGCTAAAAGACTGACTGACTAAAGGTTTATTAAAAATTTGTTATGATGCACACAGAAGCTGCCAGCTGTAGTCGCTGAAAGGAAGTTAAAAGGCATGTGAAAAATTATAGAACAAGAAATAATATCATTATAACGTTTTCTGCCACTTCTTTCTATGTTCTAAAAAATAATTAACATACTGTATATATCAAAACAAAAACATCTCTCCTAAACCAATAGATGGTTATTTAGGCTACACATGACACCAATAATCATGTAATAATATTTTATTCATTCAATTAGTTTTTGAAGCGTGTTCTGGACATACAGTACACTATCATGATCAGTTATAAAGCTGGGTCGCAGACAGAGCAGCTGCGAGTCAAAATGGAGTTTTTTGATTCTAAGCAACATTTAATTATAATGATTTTCTGAGAATTTTTTTTTTTTTTTTTTTACTAACAGTGAATTATATTCTGTGCACAGCGTGTGGTCTGTGTGAGCTCTATGGAGCAACAGCTTGGTTTACAAAAGCATGTTTTGAAGAAATACAGAACTGCGCTAAGGTCTTGAGCCAACCCGATTTCTTCATATAAATTTAATAATATAGATCAAACTAAAGAAATGGGAACACATGCTGTAAATTGCCTAAAGATAAAATTTAAAAACTGGTTGTTTTTGTAACAACCTCAGCAGCAACCACATTTCTTCTCTCGTCTGCATTCAGCATCACCAGAATACTAATCACCAGCCTGATCATCTGCAATCATCTGCACCTGTTTCTAACTTGTTCAAGTTAGATGTTTTTTATGCTTAAATGATTTATAGGTCACTGTGTGGCTTAACGAACAAAAGACATTCCTTTCAAGGAACGGTCATGTACAGGGACTCGACAGAAAATATGAGCCATAACTCAGACAAAATGTGAAAATATATTGGTTGAATATTGGTTCTTTGGAAGCAAACTATGAAGGAACCATATGACCCAGTTTCTAGTCTTGTAGTGTGGTTTTTGAGTCGTAGTTGGGGTCGGAATTTTGGGGGAATTTAGTAGAGTAAGTGAGTGAGAAAATTTCAATCCATAAAACAGACACCTAGCCCACTGAGCAGAGTATACAGTCAGCAGTAAGGACCTCTCTAGCCACTGTGCTGTAAAGGTGATCTTTTTGAAATGATCTATTGAATTTCCTCTACACTTTCATGGCATTTTCTTTAGGAATTTCTGACCTCCTGATGTGATGTGTATTCCACCACTCCAAGGATGTGTTATATGTTGGCACCAGAGACCAAATGAAATTAAAAACTGAGTGGGGCGGGTGTACTGGATATGACCCTTGGCTAATTATATGGCATATAGACAAGTCAACAGTTTGACAGCAGAATGTGATATAGTATATGTCATTTTTGCACTTACTAATTTTGGCAAATTATTATTCTCTGGCATGGTGGCTTAGTGGTTAGCACTGTCGCCTTGCACCTCCTGGGTCAGGGTTCGATTTCCGCCTCGGGTCTGTGTGCAAGGAGTTTTTAAGGAAGGAGCATTGCTTCTTTCTGTGAAGCGAAGACACTTCCTGTGCAACACAGCAGGTCCCCTGAGTGGAGTTTTGGAGAATGTTGAAGCCAAAGGATGTAACCTCTCTGTTAAAGTTACTACCCCAGTAATCTGACTGGTACAATTCCAGCAGTAACGAATGAAGATACCTAATGCTTAATGTCCACAATTCATTCTATGAAACAGGACATTATACAATTTGGATATTGTGTAAACACAATGTTATATACTTTACAAAATTATGTGGGATACTGCAGTGTGACCACTACTGTGAAGCAAAGAAATAACATCATAAAACTTAAAACATGCGTTTATAATTTGTGTACAATAGACATGCGATGCATCCACTGTGTGTGAAGCTGTTACATTTTCTTTGTCTTGTTCTGTTCCCTGTTACTGTAAGGTTGAGTTGATGCATGAATGGAGCATGTACAGTGTAATCCGGTACTATGATAGCAAGCTGACGTCACTGCACCAAAGTAAAACTAAAATTGGTAGAGGAGGAGGTTGATGCTTAAATTTTATTATTGTTTATAAAGTTTCTAATGATCATCAACAATCTTTGTGATTAAAAAAGGTTTGTGTGCAATAGAACTCAACTTAACAACTTTTACCTTGATCTAATTTGCTGCCACTGCTTTATGTCCGACTCAAAACCACAAACCAGGAGTTTCTCATATTTTCTTTTGAAGTAAATTCAAACAAACTTATTATTGATACTAAATCACATACGAAAATAACCACAAACACAACTGCATGCTGATTTATCCATTTTTTTCCAAAATATTTTTCCTTTTGTACATTTTAACTGTTCAAGTAAAACATTTTTGTGTCTCTGTTTGCCATTTTTGGCATAAAGCTGTTGGAAGGGGATGAAAAAATGTCCTACAGTACATGAATCTAAGCCATCGTTAATCCTGTTAATGATACATCTATGTGGCATGAATAAAGAAGCCTGCTATATGATTAATTTATCAGACATGCGTAGTAAAGAGGTATATTTGCAACTTGGCCACATAAAGTTAAAATCAAAACCTTTGCTCCATTGCAACAGTAAAGTAAGGAGTAGGGTCACATATTGGGTAATTATTTCCAGCCAGGATTGGACAGCTCAGGGGGCAGAGACATGAGTCATCCACCTTTCTGTACAGCATCTTAATCCAAGAATATCTTCTTATTTTATTTAAAAAAAACTACAGTTTTCACATATTCATGCCTCTTTTATCTATCATCCTCCTCTCTCTTATTTATGAGGTGCAATTTGGTGTTGCCATAGCAACTGCCATCAAACATAGCAACACATTCCTATTTTTCTAATAGTTTGTTTTTCACAGGTGCAGGAATCAAGGCAACGCAATAGTAAACTAACGTATAAGGACATTATGCTGTATTCTGTAAAAGGTGACACCATCTCAGAACATCCAACATAAACATCTCCCTTGCATTGTCTGTCCCAAGATGAAGTCAAATGTATAAGCAACTTCTTCTGGTAGTTTATTTATAGAATTCGCTATAGGTGAGCGTGAAAAGATTACTGATGTACAGTTATGTAACTTTGAGTGAAAGGAAAGGTGTATCCAGTGCTGCATGGGGATGTATGTAGCAGAACTCCTCCTGCCTCAGCACTTTAGGAGAATGCCTTCATGTGATGTTCACCATAATGCAGGTAACATCAAATCACATGTGTTTGGCAGAACAAGTATTGTTGAACAGTTTCAAGTCAGTAGATATCATAATCAAGATAGATGGATTCTCAAGGTTTTAAAAAGAAGCCAATTTTCAGTCCAGGCCCAGTACATCACCAGTTTCAGAGGAATGTTTTTGTTAGTTAAGCCACACAGTGACCTACAGTGCCGTGAAAAATCAGTATCCTGATAAAAATAAAAAATTAAAGATTTTGCATATATTGTCACACTTAAATGATTCAGATCATCAAACAAAATTTTATATTACACAAAGATAACCAGTTTAAATACAAAAAGCAGTTTTTAATATTTTAGCAGTTAAATTATGATTTCATTTAATATGGGGGAAAAAACGCTGCCCGAACCTACCCTGTTTGAAAAAGTAAATGTTAAATCATGTATGAATTGTGATAATTTTTTTTGGAAAGCTCAGTTAAATTTCACTTGCCACATCCTGGCCTAATTACTGCTAGATTTGTTGCATCAAGAAATCACTTAAACAGAACCTGTCTGACAAAGTGAAGCATGCATTCAAGAACAAATGAGACACGTGTACCTGAAATTGACATGTTTCAAGCCGTTTCAAAGGCTTTCAGTGAGATCCGTTATCCACAAATGGAGAAAACTTGGAACAGTGGTGAGCCTTCCCAGGGATAGCCTAGCAAAATTACTCCAAGAACATGACAACTCATCCAGGAGCTTATAAAAGAACCCAGAACAACATCTAAAGAATGTTCATGATTCAACAATATAAAAGAGACTGGGCACAAATGGCATCCATGGGAGTACCAAGGCAAAAGCCACTCCTGACCAAAAAGAACTGTGAGACAAAGCAACACAGCATTTCATAAAAGAACATCATACCAACAGTCAAACATGGTGGTGGTAGTGTGATGGTCTGAACCGCTTTGCAGATTCAGGACCGGGATGTCTTGATGCTCTACCAGAAAAGGAGAATGTCCGGCCATTAGTTCATAAACTCAAAATCAATCATTTTTGCAAATCAAACATTGAAGCAAATCAAACAGTGAAAAACAGGTGCAGATGATGACAGATGATCAGGCTGGTGATTAGTATACTGGTGATGCTGAATGCTGAGTGGTTGGAACAGACAAAAGGGGAAATGAGGTTGCTGTTAAGATTGTTACAGAAACCAACTTTTAAATGGTATCTTTATGCAGTTTGCAGCCTGCACAGTAAAACATTTGTTCCTATTTTTTTTTTTTTAATCTACACAATTTCTTGTAATTGTATGAAGAAACGAGGGCCATCTCATAACCTTTGCACAATACTGTGAATATAAATCCAATAGAAATCTATCCTAACAAAATTAATGCCAATCAGATATTTTTATGTGATATACAGTACATTTCTAATACCAACGATAAATTTGTCTTCCAAATTAAAGATTGATTTTTTAGCCATAAGTTATGGTGTGAAGATGTTCTACTATATATGATATCTGATTCAACATTTTCTTGATTGTTGTTGACCCAGTACTGGTCTCTAATTCCAATCATTTTTGTTTGTTAATTGTCGATATTCTTGCAATTTATTTTGCAACCTTCCAGGACAATTACATTTTTGTCACTGTATGCAAATGCAATGAAAAACCATTAATGATAATAATAAGCACAAACCAGGGCAACTGTGAGCAGAAGGTCAGGCTAATGTACAAACTGATTATCAAAGAACAGGCAAGGGCAAAATCTAAAAATAGAAAAAGGAGTCAAAGAAGCAGAATAACAATGAGCAGGAAGAGGGTTTGTTAAAGCCTGTATAAAACCTAAGCATCTGAGCAAAGTTCATTGTGATAGACAGGTGTGTCTAATTAGATATCCATGAAGCAAAATCTTGCAGGTGGAGAGTTTTTTTTGGAAGTTCCAAGCTGTGTCTCAATTTGGGGGCTGCATCCTTTGAAGGCTGCATTTGAAAACCAATTACATCACAGGGTCAAAAAAAGGCTCATCAAAAGGCTCATTCAAATTCGTCTGACAAACGTGGCCTTCTTTTCCCTGACAGCAAAGGATTCAAGGGGTGGATCCTTGGTGGGCCAAGCTATTCCAAGACTTTTTCCAAGTTCTTGCAAGCTGACAATAGCAGACACAGGATCAAACAGAGTATGCTGTACAATCAATGTACAAACAAACAAGCAAAGGAAAAACGAACAAACAAAAAATTGTTGAAAGAAAATTATGGAAATGTAAGAAAATATGTATGAATCAAATTGATCAGATCAGATTGCTTGATGAGCAAGCCGAGGGCGATGGTAATAAACTCCCTGAGATGTCAATAGGAAGAAACCTTGAGAGGAACCAGACTCAACAGGGAACCCATCCTCATTTGGGTGATATCAGATAGCAGGAATTGTTGTGCAGTCAAACTGTGTGTTAGGCGGCTGGAAGATCAATATAATAGATGATGTGTTTAAGTTAATATGGAGTCCAGATTCTTATTGGAGGCTCAGGTAAGTTGTAGGAAATTCCAGTCCTGAACTATCCTGATAGTCTTGATCAGCGGAGGTAAAGTGGAAGCGTCCCCAGTCACCACACGCATACTGTACCAGGCAGACTACACATGGAGCGGGAGAGAGAAAAGAGAAGAGAAGAGAAAGAGAGATAACAGTTAGGCATGGTTACAGATACATTACACGCCAGTAGTGAAGTATCTCAGGTTCTTGTAACAGAAATTCAGATTTTTGTAAAATCTACATTTCTGGCTCCATAACTTTTCTGCCTAAGAAGTGCAAGTGCATCTGTGAAGGTTGCTAGGTGACAGGAGTGGAGCTTCAAAACAAGACGACGAAGGTGGAAGCAGCTGGGGATGCAAATAGGAAGTCACCCATAATCCATCGTCTCATTTTGGTCTACAGGGTCATGCGCGGTCTACTCAGTCATGAAAAGGACACACACATAGGAAGAGCGTATAGACCGCTTCTTTTGAAGGATGTGGCTCCAGAATTGAGACATAGCTGCAGTTTGCATTTGTAGTTTGCTGTGAATTGCTGTAATAAAACCAAGGCAGGTCATGATTCAAGCAATTATGTGAAAATATGTGATATATTAATCTTGTCTTTACTATGTATATATTTGCGTAAATGCCAGCTTTTCATGATGTCAAGATTTTATTGTTTATTTCACTGTGTATAGAGTCTCAAGAGAAAGTAATTTTT
Organism: Clarias laeviceps; assembly: GCA_030014305.1. NCBI lineage: Eukaryota > Metazoa > Chordata > Actinopteri > Siluriformes > Clariidae > Clarias > Clarias laeviceps. The sequence continues at coordinate 27,650,686 of JAQMYJ010000012.1, read as the reverse complement.
TTCTGAAAAGTAAGCTGGAGAACTCAACTTTATTGTTTATAGTCGTGGTTCTCAAAGTATGGGGAGCAATGAAGGGGAGGAAATTTGTGGAAAATTTTGGGAAAGTACTTGACTAATTCATGTTTTTCTTTATTGACAATAAAGATCGGACACTCAAAACTAAACAATCACACAAAAAGAAATGGATCATTAATACAAGTAAATTAAAATAACATCAGTTGGGGGCCGGGAGAAAAAGTGGAACCATAGTGC